>MU130945.1:7498-18413 GCA_015039435.1 Imleria badia
TCACCATCATGCGAGCACGACATCAAAAGCAGTAAGGACTTCATCATGTCGAATTCCGACATGTCTCTTGTTTTGCATCATTCATGTTCCACAAGTTATATATGAGGTATATAGATTTTGCTTGGTTAACGAAAGAGGGTGTGTTGTTTCGGGGTGTACAACATTGACATCAGCATTAAAGTAAAACGATACATATTAACACATAAATTATCGTCCAACAATGTCAATGCCTCACGCGCGGTGGGGTACTACATGACATTACATCTAGGGCGAAAGGCGAGGGTGAGCACGTGCACGAAACCGGAGTTCGATGGCGGTACGTACGACCCACATCCAGAACGCCTCGAACCAATTCTTGGGTGGGGGATCATCGTATCTGTGTGCGTGGTCAACATCAATGAATTGGAAGAGAGAAAACGCGACGCACGTCATCGCATTGAACTCCGCCACGTTGGTCACAAAGTCCATGTTGCGTGCCTCGACGGGGCGGACGCGCATGACAAGCCTAGCGGTGAAGTAGAGAATAGGGAAGAATACGATCGGGAAGTAGTCCGTCACGAAAGTGATTGTAGACCAGTGGCCTTTGAGAAATACATACCACGCGCTGAACTAGAAAGAGAGAAAAGCACATGAATGCCGTGGCTATGCGCGAGAAGACAAGGGGACACGCACGATGAGGCTGAACCCGGAGCCACAGACACACCACCATGCCGCAAAGGGCTGTATTCTAGATGCGAAAGGGAGCGTTTTCCGGTCGATCCGTTTTGCTTTCAAGCCCTCATAAAACCTGAGGTAGGTCACGCCAATCCCGAACCAGGTGACCAAACCAGCCGTGGACGAGAAACCGGAGAACCAGGCAAAAACTTTACCAGGACCTTCCTTGATCGTCAGGTAGGCGAGTAATGCAAAACAGGAACAGACCCCAACGGCGACATGGGGCAGCCCAGATCTCGTCGTGCGACTAAATATCCTTGGCGCACTACCAGAGACAGCGAGTCCATCTGAGGGACGACGCATTAGTTGTGAGTGTGATCACTGAAAAGATGGTCTGCATACATAAACTACGTGATGCGAGGTAGAGGTCACTTGAACCAGCAGACCAAGCTGCAGTTAGGATGGCACCATTGATAATCTGTGACAAGCATCAGTGTCTGAGATGAGACGAGGCGCTCTGAGCTGGTATACCGAAGGCAAAACCTTGATGCCGGAAGCCTTGATAGCAATGACGAATGGCGAGGCAGAGGCATTTTGAGCGGAGGTGATATTGAGCGACGAGCTGTTGGAAGGGACGAGCAAGCCAATGACGAACACGCCGCCTATGTAGAAGAACAAGACACGAAAGTAAATCTGCTTGATCGCCTTTGGGATGGTCCGACGGGGGTTCCTTGCTTCAGCCGCTGCCATCTGATGATAGGTTAGGCAGGGCAGAAAAGGGGGTTTGATGAGAAAACGAACTGCTACTGCTTCGGTGCCAACGTACGCGAACATTGCTTGGGTGGTGATGCTACAGGTGCCAAGGAAGTGGCCCTTTGGGCCAGGGCCATAGTAGTCCGTGAACGGTCCTGGGTTTTTCCAGTACCGGAACCCAATGAGATCGTGATTTGGACCTCCACCCAAATCAATAATGATACCAAGAATGATCAATCCTGTTAATGTAATGATTTTGATTGAGCTAGAAAAAGATATGTGAGCGAGGAAACGACCAGAAGTCAGACGCTGGTATCCACCTGAACCAAAACTCCGTCTCTCCATATGCACCTATGGTGGATGTGAGGGGAAGAAAAAAAGTATCGACGATTGCTTACCAACGCCGAGGGCATTGATCGCAATGGCAACGACCAAGCATACAGTAATCCAGACTGCAGGATCTGTCTTCTTGTCCCAATAACCGATGATGACTGCCGCCGCAGACAATTCAGCTAGAGAACATTCAGTATCAACGGATCTTCACACTTGATCATACGTACTAGGTAGGGTCACCTACGTCGTGAGGATGAGCGAGAGCGCTAGAATTGACGCTGAACCAATCTCACCGTCCACTGGTACCAATAATTCCAACCAATTGCAAATGCAAATGCAGGATCGACGAAACGCTCGGCGAGTTTAATGAAACCACCAGGAACGGGCAAGAAAGTCGTCATTTCACCGAGCGAGACCTGTAATGAGAGATGAGACGAGGTGTGCCTGGAATTGGTGGAGACAGGAAGAGACCATGGTAGCATAACATATCGTTCCCATGAAAATGTAGACCAAGAAGAGGCCGAGGGGGCCAGCGTACATGAGCGACGGTCCTGTTCCGACGAAGAGTCCAGTGCCTATGACACCGCCAATACTAGAAAAATGAGGGTCAGTTGGGATGGTAGAGCGGTAACTGCGAAGGGACGTTCACCTGATCATGGCGACATGACGGTTCTTCAGCTTGCGCTGAAGGGCCGTATGAATCTCGGGTGCTGGTGGTTGGTCCTCAACTTGAAATCTGAGAACTCGTTTGTGAAAGAGGTTCCGCGAGTCGTTGCTGCCTTGGTCGGAGGCCATGATGAACGAAAAAAAAGAGGCAGCTGGTGTGAGGGCGGGTTGAACCTGAAAATGCAGTTGACACAGGTGCCTATCTTCCCAATGCAGATAAGTCACATTATAACTGGTCAGATATACTTAGGCCTCTGGGCCCGCATGTCGCACTGGCAGGCTGTGCGGCCCCGGAACCTAATAATGAATCGTCCGAGTCGAGGCCGTCGACTGGGCTGACTAAGCGCTCTGAATGCCGGGATGTTGGCTGAAGCTTGGCAGGAGACGCCGATTCGGCCCTGCATGTTGAGCGAGCCAGGTACCCGGGCCTTGCTCGGGCTCGCTGCCAAGCGTGTTTATGTAAACGCTCACATGAATGACAGCGCGAGCTGCGAGCGACTCGGAGTGTAGGACCACAAACGACGGGATCCGACGTAGATTCATATACGGTTGCAGTATCTGAGACTCCGTGAGGGAGCAACAGAAGGGAGGGAAGCGAGCGCATCCGGGCTTGGAGGGCGGCACGGATCGCGGTACACCCGACCAGCGAGGACAGCGAAGAATAGTAGTACATGTGAACACGCGCTTTGATCAACTCCAGGAGCCTTGGAAACCGACGCGGGTAGGAAGACTCGTGGCTAACACTTGAAGTTGAAAAAGTGCAGCCCTTGTCGTACCGGGTGTTTCCGTGTCAGAATCTGTTTAGTTATAACTAACTCCTACAAGATCAGCCAGTACCAAGCTGAGGGCTGAGGCCGTTACTTCGCGGTCCCCTGGTCAAGTGTCGACCAATGGTTTTGCGGCTACCTGCGCCCCCTTGTCCCCATCCGTGAGATCACCTACGGTTGTTCGATCATGGTGCATCGTCCCTGGTCGACCAAACACAAGCCTCCAGCGCTTCAACGACTGTCATATCGCTCGGTCAGAGAAACATAGAACAAATGAAACGACACTACGTTCACGCGCTCCACAAGGTCATTGACAAGAGCGGCATTGTCACTCTAGTTCTCGACGCGCATGATCCAGAGGGCTGTTCAAGTCAACTAGTCGGCGAGAAGGTTCGGAGAAGATGTTTCTCTTCTGTTCTCTTGCCTCGCCTGCATGGACATTGTTTACTGGTTCCAGATTTCGTCCCGAGGGAGAGCGCCCAGCCGTAACTGGGGTATCTACTACGACATTACACGCGGACGCTCTCCTCCATTCGACTGTGTCCAATTTGTGATCAACTTTGTCTTATGCAACGGCACCAGAACTACCTCGGCTCTTGAAAGCCTACGAGGCGTACAAAGCGTGACGGCTGGTGTGTCGGATTTCCAAACGTAGGCGAGACTTCTACTCCCATCTCTTACTGGCATTTCGTCTTTGTATTCCAAGAACTTTGCTTCCTGCGGACGCACTTGTCCTCACCACGCACGCACTCACAAGTACCCGTGTCTGGTCACCAGACTGGTGGTGCCACCGTGCTACACGACCTGAGTCAAGGACGTCGATTCGATGGGGTGGACATGTCTTGACAAGTTGATTGTGGATACCCTTGGCAGAGAAGGACGAGAAATCGGTAATTTGAGGTCACGTCTTTTGGAACTTGATGGGCGCACCATCCCGACGCCTTTCTGAAGGGCTAGGTCCACAAGCACCAGTCTGCAGATCCAATTCGTTGAAGCGGCCTGAGACCAAGTGGACCGGTACAAGTTGGTCGTGTTCCGCAGCGCCGCGCGCAGAGTGACTCGTGCACATCATGATGGTGCCGTTGTGAAGTCATAGCCATCATCATCCTCTTATCACCATCACGACCATTTGGAGAAGAAGCAGTCCAAGGCGGCAAGCCAGATTTCTCGCTGCGGCCACTGTCAATGGCACGAGTATTCCCGGGCCGAACGTGCTTGCCTTGGAGGTGGCGGGGACTAAGTTGATAACCTTCGGTTTTGAACCCTTGACAGCCAAGGCAGTCCCACTGCCACGTTCCAAGCAGGTACTGTTGTGGTTTCGACGCGTCGATGAAAGCTCGGCGGATGGTACTAGCCCGACAGTAGTCGTTCCATTTTCCACGGCTGGAACGTCTTAGAGAAGGAGAGACTGTGCTTTCTGTGTCTTATACTCAGCCTGCTACTCGTCATTGACAGGAGACTCGGTGACAACCTGTGTCTCCGCCTCCCGAGAAGGCTGAGCGGCCCGGGTCTATTGAGATGGTAGCCTAGGTGTAGCCGAGGCACGAGGCGAACGTAGGATTTAGTCTATGCGTGAGAAGTGTAGTGACTCGCACCTTTTCTTTCTGCTCCTCCATTTCTCGCTAGTGGCTTTCTGTCAGTAGTAGTCGTAGTCCTCGTTTCATTCCTTTCGCATCCATTCCTTTGCTCATTCTCCATCATCCACAACCATCATAATTAATGACTATGGCACATCTCACGAACAAGCTGCCCAGAAATCACCTGACGAAACCCATGCAAAGAAGGAAGAGCAAAAGAAGAACTGGACATAGCTTCTGCTGTTCGCTGTCGACAATCACTGTCACCTCAAGTTCCCTACTTGCCTTGCATGAGCTACACAAAGAAGATCCCTTGACAAGGATACCTCGAAGAAACTTGGCACACACGAGTGGTGTCACGACTCGGATAATCAACACACCAAATGCTCATCATCACCCACCATGGACGTTGACACGGCATCGTGCTGGATCAAAGCCAAAAATCGTCGACCAGAAGTACCAAGCAACTGAGAAATGCGCACAAGAGGCAAGGCTCCCTTCTCTTCCCTCCCCTCAGAACTCGTTGCTGACCTGTTTTTCAACCTCCTTCCCTCTGCGTTTTCTTTCACATCTTCGTCATCCCACTGCGCTTCACGCGCCTTTTTACATGGCTACACGCCAAACCTTGCCCGTGGATCGGACCCACTAAACGGCATTTAATGCACGTGGCACCGCTCTCCACAACACGGCGCTTCTATTTCCCAATTGGCTTCTATGCCAAATTCACTCCATGTTGTCCACACGTATACCGCCTGTTTTCTGCCTTACCACAGCACATTAGGCAACTGGCCGCTCTGTCACATAATAAGGCACGAGTGAAGTGCCAGAGCAATGTCTTTGGACAAGCGAGGGAAAGTGGCGCAGCGCGCCTTTCTTTCGTGCCATCCCGCACTCGCTGGCTCATCGAGTAGCGCAGCTCGCGCTCGAGTTTTCACCCGCCCACCACACCCTGGTCGTCCTCCCTGGCCGTCGGTCTCTTCCTCGCATCCCATTGGGTTCCATTGAACCCTGGCACGGTGTGTGAGGTGTTCCCACCCACCCTCGCAGCTCACCATTGGCCCAGGACAGTTCGTGGAGCTGGACAGCGCTTCGCGCTGCTGCCCATCCCCACTCTCACTCTGTCACTCTCGTCTCCATCCCTGTCACCGCTCGTCACGGCTCACGAGCGCCGCCCAAAGACGGCAAACTTGCTCTTGCCCTTGCCCAGCCACAATCCAACCCCCCTAACACCTCCCTCCTCATCCGGCACACTCCAACACTACGCTGCCCTCCTCTTCATACCGCAGAACCCCTTCCATCTCCAAATGCCCTACATCACCTCCCTCCAATTCAGATGCCTCGCAACTGCTCTATAAACATAATACATCCTTTTGTGGCCCATCGACCCCCACCTCTTACCAGTCGTCGAGCGCTCGCGCTCACGCACCCGGGACCACAATCACGAAACCCACGCCAATAGCAGTGCAGAGATGTTTGCACTGAAAACACACCTATGCCCATCCCTGCTCCGGACGTGGGAGCGTTTCATTCATCCTGCCTCTCTCCCAACGCTCTGATGACCTGCCATCATGTTTTACATACAACTTCATAGTTGACTTCCCCCATTTTTCCCGCCTGCTTCCCCCCCATATATTCCCCCTCCATTGATATGTATCACGAACAGTTCGACGACATACTAGTAGTATGAAAGAAGTACCCAAAAAACTAGATATGCAACCCCTACCCCCACGCTACCCTATGTCAATCCATCACTCCATTCCACTGGTTTTGATCTCCGTTATCGATCAGTCCCAACCCTGGTCGCCTTGGTAAATTCAGATTAGTGTGAAACCTCTCTTTCCCCTCCTCACCCACTCCCGGACCATTCGTTAATTCCTTTATTAACCCACATAACTTCCCCATAAAGTGGAAGACTCTCTGTCAACTATCTACTCGCATCGCGCCTCTCGCCACGCTCCAAAGTGGCCTCCCCCCTACATCCGACGCAACGGCCCACCGTTGTCTATACCCTCGGCGCGTAGCTGACGGCGCAGCAGAAATCTTCCAATTCCATGGTATTGGCCATCTCGACTAAGCTTACCACGAGTACGTATGACGCGCACGACGCAACCTTATCATTGCTCTCGACACCGCCCACATAATCCTGAAGTCCATCTGCCACCAACGTTGCTGCGAATCGCACCAAAATCGCTTCAGCCCCACCGCCGCCGTCACCACCAAGTCCATCTACTACCACTATCGCTGTGAATTACACCAAGACGCCTTGACGCCACCTTCACGAGGCAGTAGCATGGTCTACTAGGCTGCCTAGCAAACACTGCAACCTGAACCACAACCCAAACAGCTTACCCACCACCTGAAGACTGCATCAGGACACCCGTCTGCTTCAAAATGTACACCGTGTTACTTCGAAACCGGCCCCATCTCCTCCAACACAAACCGATCACCTGCAAACACGAGCCCGCCGCCTCAACAATATCCCTATCGCCTCCTACATGACACGGACACCCTGTTCGCCTCAAAACGAACATATTGCTTTGAAACCCGCGCCCGTTGCCTCCATCGCAATCCCATTGCCCCAAAACACGAACCCGCCATCTCAGCAACACCAGCAACACCCCAAACGACTTAACACCCCAAACAACACCTCCACACCCCAAACGACTCAACCTCAGCCCGAACCCCATCCTCACGCCTCAACTACCTTACCCGCAGCCAAAATGACGCATCCACAGCCCAGACGGCTTCACCGCAGCATGAACGCCATCACAACGCCCCAGATATCTCACCTGCAGCCCAAACAAGGCATCCATACCCCAATCACAACGACGACGACGCGACGACGCCGTCTCCATGTCCTCACCCTCACCGAGGCTCACCCACCGCGATGACGACGACACGACGACGCGCCCTAACCCTCTCCCCCACCCTCTTCACGACGACGCGACGACACCGTCCACGCGCCCTCGCTCACAAGACGATGACGACCTTGAAAAAACATACTCAGAAAGCTTACAAGTTCGTGCGCGGACCGTCACTGACCACCGCTTTGAACCAGAGCCCATCGTCGTGTCTCTGGAAATACACATATGTTTTGCAGCGTCTGAAATAGGGGGATACATCACCCACCACGACGACGACATGCCCTAACCCTCTCCCTCAGCCTCGTCGTGACGACGACGCTATCTCCGCGCCCTCACCCTTACCCACCCTCGTCCTCACCCACCTGAGCGCAACGACGACACGCCCTAACCCTCTCCCTCTCTTTCGTCACGATGACGACGCGATGGCGCTGTCTCCGCACCCTCACCCTCGTCAGGACGACAACGCCATCTCCGCGCCTTACCCATCCTCGTCCTCACCCACCTGAGCGCAACGTCCGCGCCTTACCCATCCTCGTCCTCACCCACCTGAGCGCAACGACGACGCGATGTCGCACCCTCACCCTCACCCTCGTCACGACGAGACGACGCCGTCGCCGCGCACTCACCCTTATCCACCTTCGTCGTCACCCACCCGACCGCAATGACGCCGTCGATGCGCACTCGCCTTACCCACCGCGACGACGACGCAACGACGCCGTCAACGCGCCCTCGTGTCACCCACCGCGACGATAACGCTACGGTGCCGTCGACGCGCCCTCGCCTTACCCACCGCGACGACGACGCAACGACGCCGTCAACGCGCCCTCATGTCACCCACCGCGATGACAACGCTACAGTGCCGTCGACGCGCCCTCGCCTCACCCACCGCGACGACGACGCAACCGACGATGCCATCGACACGCCCTGGATTCACCCACCGCCCTCATCATGACGACGACGCAACGATGCCGTCGACGCACCCTTGCCTCACCCACCGTGACAACGACGCAACAATGCCGTCGACGCGCCCTTGCCTTACCCATCGCGACGATAACGATGCGATAATGCAGTCGACGCGCCCTCGCCCGCGCCCTCATCCTCACCCACCATGACCACCACGACAATGACAATGCGATGTCGACCACGACCATGACACGTCCTCTCCCTCTTCTCCACCCGCTCCCACCGACTTTCACGAGCATACGAGCACACAAGAGTACGGGTACAGGTTTGCTTTGGCTTACCCATGCGAATACCCGGGCTCGCCATCCGGTTCGGGTTTCTCCCCAGGTGCAGGTGCGGGTAAGGCTCCCAGCACCCGAGGGTACACCCGGGCCTATGCTATTGCCTATACACACCCCAGGAACCCAATTTTCCCACAGACCTGAAAACAGCCGTCGAACACCACCTCTGCATCAACCCAGACGGCCCACATACACACACCTATTGATGCCATCATCAAGCCCACTGGCACCCCGATCTGCCCGATCTCAAGGGCCTCAGCACACCCTTCGGAAGCCTACTACACTACCTACTCCTTGGAATTCCTTTCGATGCGGTCAAAGGTCCATTCATACTCCCACCTGTCAGATAACCTTGTATAGGTCAGTAGCTCCTACTGTCGGGGATCAAGCTATCGTTGCTCTGCGTCGCCAACTCCTACCCTTTTTGGGTACACAGCGCGCTCTCCCCCGACAGGTTCGGGTTCAGTTTCGGACCGGAAGAGCCCTCGGGCTTTTCGCCCAAAGAACCTTTCCATCACCATCACTTCTCACTCAGTTCATTCACTTACAGTAAGATTCTTTTATTCGAGTCACAAGCCGCAACGCAAAGACTATGCTACAGGCGTCAAATGGTTCCCACGGGTCCGTTTGCTTGAAACCTGGACGATTTAGTCTCCGTCCCGTTGGACGCCCCGACTGCCACGTGGATGGAACGATCGATTGATCGATTTTGTCTGACTAAGTACTTGGATCATGACTACGACCTACTATGCTACGCCAGCCACTGCCCGCGAGGACTCGGCCAGCCAGCCCAGCCCTTGCCAGACCTTCCCGGTACACCGTAGGCAGCCCCTTGCACAGTCATTCCCACTCTTCTGGCGCTGCGAGAATCTTCCTCCGCAAGGAACTCGGGGATCCATAATGGTGGGGGATCATATCTGTTCGCGTGCTCAGCATCATATACGCACGCAACAAAAGCGGTACGCTTCATCGCGTCGAATTCCGGGATATATATTGCATCATTCACGTTTAACAACTTGCGAGGTATATATGGTTGACAAGATAACATCATAAATAATCCGTCCAACAACTTGAATGTCAATGCCTGACGAGGTGGGGTATTGCATGACATTACATCTAAGGCGAAAAGGCGAGGGTGAGCACGTGCACGAAACGGGAATTGGATGGCGGTGCGTACGAGCCACCTCCAAAACGCTTCCAACTTATTCTTGGATGGGGGATCATCGTATCTGTGGGCGTGGTCAACATCAATAAATTTGGAAAAGCGAGCACGCGACGCACGTCATCGCATCGAATTCCGCGACGTTGGTCACAAAGTCCATGTCGTCTGCCTTGACGGGGCGCACGCGCATGAAGCGCTTGGCGGCGAGGTAGAGGATGGGAAAGAACACGATTGGTAAGTAGTCGGTCACGAAGATCATCTTAGACGTAGACGTAGGCCAGTTGCGCTTGAGGAACACATCCCACGCGCTAAACTGGAGGGAATCATGAAAACGTCTGTCACTTCTTGCGGAGGGCCACGGCGCGCGAGAAACCAAGACAGGGGGACACGCACGATGAGGCTGAACCCGGATCCACAGACACACCACCATGCTGCATAGGGCTGTACTCTAGATGCAAACGGAAGCGTTTTCCTGTCGATCCCTTGTGCTTTCAGGCCCTCGTAGAACCTGAGGTAGGTCACGCCGATCCCGAACCAGGTGACCAGACCGGCCGTGGAACAGAAGTCGGACAACCAGATAAAGACCTCGCCGGGACCGTCCTTGATCGTAAGGTAGGCGAGAAGTGCAAAGAAGGAGCAGACCCCGACGGCAACGTGGGGCAGCCCAGAGCTCGTCGTGCGGCTAAAGATCTTTGGTGCACTGCCAGAGACGGCAAGACCGTCTGGAGGACGATGCGTTAGTTGTGAATGCGATCGCAGAAAAGATGGTCCGCGTACATAAACTACGTGATGCGAGGTAGAGGTCACTTGAACCAGCAGACCAGGCAGACGTTAGGATGGCACCGTTGATAGCCTGTGACAAGTATCAGTGTCTGAGACGAGACGACATGCTCTA
>MU130945.1:24384-51424 GCA_015039435.1 Imleria badia
AAATGAGGGTCAGTCGGGGTGGTAGGACGGTAACCGCGGAAGGACGTTCACCTGATCATGGCGACATGACGGTTCTTCAGCTTGCGCTGAAGTGCCGTATGAATCTCGGGTGCTGGTGCTTGGTCCTCAACTTCAAACCTGAGGACTCGTTTGTGAAAGAGGTTCCGCGAGTCGCTGCTGCCTTGGTCGGAGGTCATGATGAACAAAAGAAAGAGGCAGCTGGTGTGAGAGGGCCGTTCAACCTAAAAAGCAGTTGGCAAAGGTGCGGACGGGTCGTCATCAGTTAAGTTATCTTCCCGATGCAGATAAGGCGATGCCTGGTGGCCGGATATGTGCTTCAAATCCCCGCATTTGACGGGTGTGTGCCCCGGAACTTATGCAATGAATCAGCCGAGTCCAGGGCCCATCGCTGGCCCATCCCCATCGGAAATGACGCGTCCGAGTCTGTCCGAGTCGACTCAGGATCGGACTCGGACTGCATGCTTACCGGGCCAAGCTCTCGGAGTCCGGACGTGCTGCCAAGCGTAAATGTTGACATAAATGAGGGCCACAAACGACGTGTTGACGGCATGGAGGTTGTAGACTCATAAGCCGTCGCAGTCTGTAGAACGTGAGGGAGCAAAGAGGGTGGGAAGCGCGTCCGGGCTAGGGTGTACATACCAAAAGTGATTGCGGTAACCAGAAGACCAGTAAGGGCCGTGGATAGAGGTCATACCACCAGCACGACGAGACGAAGCGGAGAAGGCAAGACTTCTAGTAGCTCTGAATCTGTGTCGCGAGAACGGCGGTAAATGTGAATACGCGCTCCCCCGGGTCCCCGTCTGATCACCGGGTGACAGTGTGTTGGATGTCCAGTTTGAAGCCTGAAGCTTGAAGCTCCAGGAGAGCCTTGAAAAACGCGTGTAGGAAAACTCGTGGTAAGCGAGATAGGCCTACACATAAACACAAGGTACTGAGATTCAAATAATCAATTATCGTAAACATCGATTCATGATGCGTGTACTATCTATGTCAACCCCGACGAGGGGATATTGCGTGCGTGTCGGGGTATATATATCACATCTAGACAGACGGCGAGGGTGAGGACCTGCTCGAACGGAGATTCGATGCAGTACGTACGAGCCACATCCAGAACGCCTCCAACTTATTCTTGGGTCCGGGATCCTCATATCTGTTCACATACTCAGTATCATGGACGTTCGCGGGAACAAAAGGCAGTACGCACATCATCGCATCGAATTCCGCCACGTTGGACTTGAAGTCCATGTCAACTGCCTTGATGGTCTGGGCGCCCATGACGAACTTGGCAACAATGTACATGATGGGGAAGAATATGATGGGGATGTAGTCGGTCACGAAGGTGATGGTGGACCAGTTACCCTTGAGGAATACGTTCCAAGCGCTGAACTAGGGGATTCACAACAAACGCACCAGAGGTGGGAGGTACATCAATACGGGTGCAACACGCGGGAAACGAAGGACACGCACGAAGAGGATCAGCCCGGATCCACAGACACACCACCATCCTGCGAATGGCTGTACTCTGGGCGCGAACGGAAGTGTTTTCCTGTCGATCCCTTGTGCTTTCAGGCCATTGTAGAACCTGAGGTAGGTCACTCCGATACTGAACCAGGTGACCAGACCAGCCGTGGACGAGAAGTTGGAGAACCAGGAAAAGATTTTGCCGGAACCGTCCCCGAGGGTTAGGTAGGCGAACAATACAAAGCAAGAGCACACTCCGACAGCGACGTAGGGCAAGCCATAGCTCGTCGTGCGACTGAAGATCTTTGGAGCACTGCCAGCGATGGAAAGCCCGTCTGAGGGACGATGCGTTAGTTATGAATGCGATCACTGAAAAGATTGTCCGCGTACATAAACTACGTGATGCGAGGCAGAGGGCACTTAAGCTGGCAGACCAGGCAGCGGTTAGAATGGCGGCGTTGATAATCTACAAAGAGTATCAGAATCTGAGATGAAAATAGCTCCGATCCGTAATGCACCGAGGGAAATCCCTTGATACCGGCTTCCTTGAAAGCGGTGACGAACGGCGATGCAGGGGTGTCGGTAGAGTTGAGGTTGAGCGACGGGCTGTTCGAAGGGACGAGCAAACCAATAACGAATACGCCCCGATGTAGAAGAGCAAGACACGGAGGTAAACCCTTTTGATTGCCTTCGGGATGTTCTGGCGGGGATTTCTTGCCTCACCAGCTTCCTTCTGATAATAGGTCAAACCGGGCAGAAAGGGTTGTGACGATACTACGAACTGCTACTGCTTCGGTGCCGAGAAACGAGAACGCAGCTTGGGTGATGACGCTGCAGGTGCCAAGGAAGTGGCCCTTTGCATCAGTTGCATGGTAGTCCGTGAACGGTCCTGGATTCTTCCAGTATCGGAACCCGACGCGATCGTGATTTGGACCTCCACCTAAATCAACAATGATACCAAGGATGATCAATCCTGTTATTGTGATGACTTTGATTGAGCTAGAGGGGTATGTAAGCGGGGGAACGGACAGAAGCCTGATGCTGGAATTCACCTTAACCAGAACTCTGCCTCTCCGTATGCACCTATGGCGGACATGAAGGGAAGAAAAGAATTATGGAAAAATGCTTACCGACGCCGAGGGCGTTAATCCCAATGGCAACGACCAAGAATACGGTAATCCAAACCGCAGGGTTTGTCTTCGTGTCCCAATAACCGATGATAGCTGCTGCCGCGGACAATTCAGCTAGGAAACGTTCAGTATCAACGGAATTCCGTGTTTAATCTTGCATACCAGGTAGGGTCAGCTACGTCGTCAGGGTGAGTAAGAGCGCTAGAATTGACGCTGAACTAATCTCACCGTCCATCCATACCAATAATTCCAACCAGTTGCAAAAGCAAAGGCAGGATCGACGAAACGCTCGGCGAGTTTAATGAAGCCACCGGGAAGGGGTAGGAAAACCGTCATTTCACCGAGAGAAAGCCGTGATGAGAGATGAGATGCCGCGCAGCTGGAATCGGTGGAGACAGGAAGAGACCATGGTAGCGACGCATGTTGTTCCAACGAACAGGTAGACCAAGAGAACACCTAGGGGACCACCATTCATAAGAGAGGGTGCTGTTCCGAAGAATAGTCCGGTGCCGATGACGCCGCCAATACTGGAAACGAGAGTCAGTTGGGGGTGGTGGAGCTGTACGCGGAGGGGTACTTGCCTGACCATGGAGACATGACACCTCTTCAGCTTGCGCTGAAGTGCGATGTGTATCTCGGGGGATGGTGCCTGTCCCTCAACAGTCCTGACGTCGGCGTGTTTCTGCTCGCTGCTGCTTTTGTCAGAGGCCATGATGAACGAAAGAAGAGACAGCCAGTGTGAGAGCGCAGAAGCTTAAAAAGAAGTTGCCAAAGAAGCTGCCAAAGATCCGCACTATAGTTATTCCATTCAAAATATCTCCAAATTTGTCGTGTCTTCCAGTGCTGATAAGGCGGTGACCGGTGACTTGATGTGTTAAACGCCGAAGTAAAGTCGCCATCGCGCGTGTTTTATGACCAAAGAGGGAGCTGTGAGCGAATTCACGACTGGTGACGACGGTGACGTCGTAAACCGTTGGAAAACCTGGTCAGAGTTGTGGGCGTGAAGAAGCAAACGAGGAAAGGAAGGCGAGCGCGCCCAATGTGGTGAACCCCAGCGGACCAAGAGGGATGACGGGGCCACACAACAGTGAGGACCGTAGATAGCCAGATGAGGCAACAACAAGCACAAGTAAAACGAACCCCTCCATCTATGAATGCATCCGGTGAAATAGAAATGATAAGATATGTAGTTTAGCCAATCACCCGTCATTCCGTGACCAGCTTGACCTTATCCCTGAACGGCTATACACATCGGACGATGATGCGTGAAAGTCCTCATAGCGTTGTCGGTATCGGCCAAATATGTCGTGCTGTTTTGGCTTTGGACATGAGGGCAGATGCCTTCGAACGGGGATGCAACTAATTCCGCCGAAGCTTGATCAATGCCTACTCGGATAGATTGGATTGATGGAAATACACGCCCATAGATCCTTCTTTGCATGGAATTATCTGGCGCGCGTTGGTATGCTGTTCAAAATCAGGTTTTACTTGAAAGGTCATACCAGTGCTTCCTGCTCTTGGAGAACTGATCGGGTTGGCATGGGTTCGTGTTCTTTGCCTTGCTTCACCGCAGGGTGTGGCTCAGATCTTGCATACTTTGGGCATTGATAACAACCTTGATCAGTGATGAGGACATAGGGCCAACACCGCGCGTGGGACGGGTCGGTGTTGACCCGAACCCGCGGTGGTACGGTGTTAGCGGGTGACGGTGACGGTGTCACCCGAACCCTGGGGCCCCACTGCCACTGCCACTGGCTCTTCGTTCAAGAAGAAGACCTATGATGTATACGGCATATCACTGTTTCTACGATCCCGGGTTCCATCTCGTAGCCGTACTAGCAGCATTTGGTTATCGATGGGCAGTGTCAAGGGACCCTTGAAGTTATTTACATGGTCGAACGCACAGATATCTGAATCAGTGTCAATGACCTAGAAACCACTGTCAAACCAGAGCTGCAGCAGGAAAAGCAAAGAACAAAACGTGAGCTAGCGTGACGGGACTTTCGCAATGGGGGCGTTGACTTCTATGGTGTGAAGAATCCAACGTGGTGCACGGAGTCCTGACAGAATGTCACATGATGATTATGACGTTGTATAGCAACCGTTTTTGCCGCTCAGTGATCTGTGTCGCAGCCCTCATGACAGACGACCAACGAGAAGATGATCATCGATCTCTTAGACCGAAGCTGCAAGTCAGGATACAGGCAGAGCAAACAAAGCCAGTTGCCATTGATCCTACGACTCCTGATTCTTTAAACAACCCCTCGGCCGAAGCCGGCGCGGACTCAGATAAGGAAGGGACTCTTCACCAACCAAACGCCCTCGACGGTGGAAACAAGACGGCAGAAACGTCGCCTGCCTCTGTCAAGTCATTGCGGCTTTCCGACAACATTCCACCCACGTTACAATGGATACCTGCGAATTGGAGTTGGTCGAAATGGAAACCAGTTCTACGGAGTGCCTTGGCTGCTTGGATTGGTCTCTTGTTGTTTCTGATCCCGACGACACTGAATGTGATGGGTCAGGTGAGTACATTTTCTTCTTGTCTCCCTTTCGCTAGACCTGAGGATCCTCCAGGCAGCTTTCCTGATCATCATAGGTAAACTATCAAAGGATCCGTCCCGACGCATCTGCTAAGCTGGTTAACGCATAGCGTCATTCCTCTCTCCTCCAAGCGACCCATTTATTGCTGTGCTTCAGCGTGAGCTTGCAATCCTGATCTTCGCAACATCTGGTTGGGCGTTAGTCGTTTTATAACACTTAATATGTGACTCAACGACTAAATTTTTCCGCAGTTGGTCCTGTCTAGCGATGAAGTTGGCGTATATTGCTCGCTCCAATAAGGACCCGACCGCATCTCTCGCAAAAATCATCACTGGCCAGTACATCGAACCAGCCGTAAGTAGCCTTGTATGCCGTCGTCGGGGCCTGCAATTCACGTGCAAAATTCTAGCCCACTGTCATAATTGCTGTATTTCTCTTCATTGGAAGCGCCTTTTTCCTCTATATCAAATCACGCATGGGCCCTGGGCCATTCATCTTCGCAACTCTCTTCGGATGTATATGTATCGGTGAGACAATCATGGCTCGTTCGTCGAACGCCAGCTAATAAATGGTGATTCAGACATCTCACTGACGACCGCTGTTTTGTTTCCATTCCCCTACTACAAGGTCCGTCAACCAATTGTGTACTGATACACGATTAATACGGTTTTAGATTGGACAAATCATTGTTCTACCGCTGAGCTTTCATTCGGCCATCGCTCTGATTCTGTCTCTTTGCTTATTCCCGACTTCGCAATCGGCCACATTTACTTTGCGTCTACAAGTTGTACTGTCATTCCTTCTCTCCGCGACTAAGGAGCACCACCAGCGTCTACAGCAAGATGTTACTGCTTCCGACTTTTCTGCAACTCCAATTCTCACAGCGGTTAGCAAAGCAGAAGGTGCACTTTCTGTGCTTGCATCTGCCGCCAGTCTGCAAAAGCTCGACATTATTTACTCCCGTTTTGCGCCTACGGATTATACTCAGCTTCATTCTTTAACGAGAGGACTCATTGTGAAGGCAAGCGGCATGAGTCTATATTATACACTAATCGACCCAACAAGAGAGAGATTTCCTATCACCCCTGTTGCGTCGATCCCTGCGACGCCTACATTCTCTCCTCCGTCTCAATCTCGGCCTCCGTCCCCTGGCCGGGACCAACCACGCGCTAATACAGAAAGGGTGACTGGCCATGAATCCTTGGATGGTGGGTCGAAGGGGCTCCCAAACCACCGCTATCACTCCGCTTCACAAGTACACCACCACACCGCGATTCACCATCGCAAACGACGACACTCGCCGCACAGGCACACCCCATCCCATCACCCCACTCAATCTCACAGCTCGCTTCTTCATTTCGCATTATCTCGCGCTGCAAGAGCGGAGCCTGCTGTAGGGGTTTTTGAATCCCTCCATTATCTCAACCTTGAAGCAATGCACATGTCCCACCCAGATTCTGAAGCGCACGTTGCAAGGGCCACCAAGCTACTGAGTGCCAGCTGTCAGGACTTGCTTCAAAGTTGCGAGCACGGACTCCAGGGCGCATGCGACTGGCTTGGTTCTGTACAAGACAACTGCTTGCATTTCTGGGCGAGCCGAGAGGACAAAAACAAAATTCGCCTGGACAGGATCAAGAAGTACGAAGACCTCCATCGCGAGTTGTCGTTGCAGCTGGACGAGTTTACGAACCAAAAAAGGTTTTCTCTCGCGTTCCGATCGAACATCCGAATGCTCATAGTTATGATTCTCAAGGTTCTTCATCCTCGATCCTTATCGAGCCATGGTCACATCTCCTGATGAGGCGTTGACGGAGCGTGAAATCATACCGCATAGACATCTTTTTAACTGCTATGTGTATCAATATCATCTGATGCAGTTTGCTACGAACATTCAAGCCGTGGTATGTGAAGGTGTCACCATATTCATCTTTGAAGAAAGTCAATCTATGTTATTAGCTTGGCGAGATAGTCCGGCTGGAAACTGAGCGAGAAGCGCCGAGAGTATGGTTCCCAACGATGGATTGGTCGAGGTTGATACACCGGACAACATGGGAACCATCCGAGATGGTGGAGAGAGATGATGACGAGAATCCCGGTGTGTTTCTCTTGCAATTTTTGATTTGGAGTCCTTATTGAATCAATGGTTCTTAGATGTTATTCCTGGTTTGGATCCGACGTCGCTGACGGATCTTGGACAAGCAGTCCGTCGGGATCCTGATGCTTTGCCTCCCCGAAACCTGCTGGAGAAAACTGCAAACTGGGTGTACCACACAGTGAAAAATATAGGAGGGGGAAATGCTCTTTTCGCCCTTAAAGCCGGCATGTTGACAAGTGAGACATTCTGCGTATGGCCACATTAGGGGGGATTCAGATGCTGACTCGACTACAGTCCTTCTATCGTTGCCGTCGTTCCTCAAGTCATCCGCGGAATTCGCATATAGTATGTGTTTTTATCATGTTTGCTTCGCACTGGTTCATCACGATTACAAGAAAATAAATTTGTCTGGGCTGTGTGAGTTCGCCTGCTTACGTTGTAGGATTTGGGTATCTCAAACTAGACAGCATAATGGGTCAGCTTACTCTCGCTCGATTCCGTGGGGACACTACCTTTGGGATTGTGACACGGATAATCAGCACCTTCGTTGGAGGGATCATTGGTACTGTGATGTGGTTCGTGTTCGCTTGCATCTGTGCATACAACGTGACTTGACGGCTACACGTTAGGTATGTATCTACGGGATCCGGTCAAGGAAATGCCTTTGGTTTGGCCGCTGTATGTTTTGTTTGTTTCCCGTTCTTTTTCTTCGCACGCCTTTATTGGCCTGTTCCTCCGATGACCAACTTGATCATATGGGTCACGGCTGCTTTGGTATGTTGAGTGCTTCTGTTGATCCTGGGGTTTTGATACCTGACTGGAAACCAAAAGGTGTTTGGATATTCGTACCAAGATACACATCTCGCTTCACCATCCTCGCCAGGATACGGGATCGACGTTGCCTGGGTAAATCCGGCTGTCTATGCACTTATCTCCCTTTTCTAATACCCTTGAACAGAGGCGATTTGTCCTCGTGACAATCGGCGTGGTGGCCGCTGGGTAAGGTTTTTCCCTCACACCAACGTCTTTATGTTAATAGTTGTGTAGCATCTTATCGTTCCTTCCTCCATCGACGACAATTCGTCTATATGAACGAAAGACTTTGGCTACCGCCGCCACGGAGATTGGGTCCACGTACTGTTCCGTAATCTCATTTGCAAACACGAGGAAGGAGGGAGAGACGGCTGTAATCGTTCAGCACCTTCTTGCCATCCTTAGCAAATTGAAGAGGTCTCTCGTCTTGAAAGAAAATGTCGTGTACGAGGTTTGTCCGCTATACTCGCCACGTTTCAGACCTTGTTCATGTCTTGCAGTTCTCGCTCCGGGGTAAATGGCCCGCTGAGAGGTATCAACGGATTCTGGAGCTCCAGATGTGGGGTGTCCGTCTTCGGCCTTTCTTATTTAGTTGCTCATGGACTTGCACAGCCAAATATCAAGTCTATTGTCACATCTGACGTCGGTCCTGGAGCACATGGAGCCTGCATGGGCACTTGCGTTCTTGAAGCGGACCCGGTTGTCGGATGCGGGCTTCCAGGGCGACGTGTTGGCCGTCATGAGTACGTGGTCTCCATTTCTTTGACGAGCGATCCTTGGACGTCATCGTTAGGTTTGATATCATCTTCTCTTCGGAATGGAAACCCTCTTCCCCAAGTAACACCGTGTCCCCTCCTCAATCGGTTTGTGGAGCGCCCTCATGGTCTGAATATCGTACATGAAGAATCCGAAGAAGACTTTGGTCTGCCAAAAGTGTTGACGGAGGAAACGCTGGAGAGCTTGCAGTATTTGTACGTCTTCCCTTCCGTCAAGAGTTCTTCATTACCAAGAACGACATCGCAGGATTTTCTGTGTCGGTGTGTCGACTGCGTTTGGTATCGTGACGCGTTTGGACAAGTTGATGGTTGCGGTCAAGGAATTGGTCGGGGAACAATATCATATCGATGGCATTGGTCTTCCGTTGCATTATCGCCGAGGGCGCGCGTTGGAGATGCGTTCCCTTGTACCAACCATGGTACCTGAAAGCGAGTAGAATTATAATTTTGTATTTGTATCTCGAACGTTTCTTATTATCGTCCCATGTTCTATCACACATTCGTCTTTGACTTGCTTCAGGCAAGTACTGAGGATGGCCCTGGGACATATGCTCTAGCTACTGAAAAAAAACATACCTCATCTTCAGGTTTTCTGAAACATCTGCCAGTGTGGTACCAGCATTATTCATAGGTGCTGCGATTCTCCTTACCAACGTTGTTCGGTCACACCATTCCACCATCAATAATTATGCCCTGCCGTTCAACACCGAATGTCACTCGACGCGACCACAACCTTTATTTTGGAACCCCTTGCCACTGCTCGTGACAACGGCAGCTGGGTTCAGTGTCGTTTCTGCGGGGACGGGGTTCTAACAGCTGACCTGGGAAACCCATGAACGCGGTCAGATCGGGACTCGCCGGGTGTATCGCCGTCATTGTATGCTTGTTTAACACGTGATACGGTGATAAGATGGAGAGTGGAGTCGCCGCCGGTTGTCCGATGTCCAGTCAGAGGGGAGTGGAGGTTGAGGCGAGAAAGGACGTGAAGGAAGGGAGGTGACGAGTAGGGGGAGGATGAAGAATGGGAAAAGAAAACGAGCGCCTTATCTGTAAGGACCTCGGAAGAGTGGGAGGGTGCTCCTGCGGGACAGTGTGGTGGAACGTGACAGGTGTGATTTCTCAGGCCATACCGGAGTTTTGTTGCAACATGTGCCCCTTGATCTACCTTTCCCCCGATTGCAACACACAGGCGATCGAAGCAATTCCACATCGACAACCATTACCTAAGAAAAAAAGGTACGAAGTGGAGAGACTATACAGTATTTACAAGCAATAGAGTAGGCTTGTATATAAAGATTCAGGTAGTCTAGGGGCCTAATATAGTCTCCTTGCTTCCGTCCCACATCTTGACCATTTGACCTTGCTCGATATCACTTGTCCATCACACTCTGCGCAAAAGTAACTACTACTACTAGTAGCTAAAGGTGTCTAATCTAACTGTTTATATTCCAGGCCCTGAGATCGACGCCGGCAAGTTCCGAGTCGTCAGATTGATGTACCCTCGCGTCGATGCGGCGTCCGATTTCGATTATCCAGACGAACGTCTCCTCAAACTCAGAGACATTCTCTCCGCCGAAGAGATGCGCATACCCAATAACAAAAACCGCAAAGGAGAACCCGCGCGATACGTTATATAACGCGGCCTCACCACCCTCACTACGATCGGTTGTTTAACCGGATTTGAGTCTCACGTTCGCCGTTACTTCTCCATAGGCGCCTGCGATCCAGTCGAAGCGGCAATCTACGCCTGTGACAACGACTCCGGTCCATTCTCCAAGGGGGGGGACTCTGGGTCCATCATCGTCAACCCCCTCGGCAAGTTCATTGCCCTCATCACTGGTGGAACTGGTCCAACCAATTCCTCTGACATCACGTATGCTACCCCAATGTACTGGCTCTGGGAGATCATCAAGGCCAAGTTCCCCGGTGCCAACCTCTACTTCGAAGACAACTAGGTTCGTCTTTTCCTTCTGCCTCATCCTGTCGTACCTATAACCGACAACCTTAATGTCAAGGCCTTGGCGAGACGTCTTGCACCATTTATTTCTACGACTGTTCCCCTCCCTGCACGCTCCTTGTCATTCTGCGACTCGTTCTCGTTTCTTCGCGCTCCGTTATCTACTGGTTATTTGTTTGTGTCGACGGATGCCTCGACCGGTGAACTGCTGCTTTGGTTCGTTTCTCTCCCCTACCTCATTCTTTCGTACTTATAACTGACGACTCGCCGTTCGGGTATGTCTTGTTCTTTTCCCGTCCCCCGTTCCGTGCAGCTAATAGCTTTAGTTGATTACTGTAGCTTCTCGTTGTCGGACACTCTCAACCTCCATGCACTACCTGTACGGTCGTAGTTTCTTTCGGTTCCGGCTTGAAGCGGTCTCTGGACTTCGTCGTTTATGATGCCTTGCTCGTCGTGGCCGCTTCTCAGTTTCCCCCGGGCGAGGAATGTGGCGAGCGTTTGGCGTGGCATGGGTGAGAGCTAAGAGCAACGAGTTCGACAGAGAATAATGTGGTTCGAGAGAGAGGGCGAGTGGGAAATTGACGGGGGCGGAGGGGGGGAAAGTGTAGAGCATCGAGCGAGAAAAAGGGTCCCCTTGTATAGAGCCAGCAGCATAGACTCGCAACTCCGGCAGACATATCGAATGTTGACTTAGGCGTACGCAGTTCATCATTGACTTGGCGGTGACGAAGAGAACCGTAACGTCTATGCTGTAACATCCGGAGATCTCAATCCAAACTCGGCAAGACTCACCACCGGATTAGATCGATGCGGCGCTTGTTCATGTTGGTGACCTCGACTGAGAAAATTCTGCGACCGAGTATTTTAGATCGACTGGGTAATCAAGCCATGGAAGCCGAGCCACCGTACATTTGTGTGTAATGTGTTGATGTTCCATTTCATCCGCTGAAGGACCCTTTCCTACCAGTATCCATCGCCTCCTCGGATCGCCTCGCAATTAGCAACAAGGAAGACAGGAGAGCCATCAAGAGGAATCATCGTGATAGCTGTGACCTCCTGTAACTTGGTCTCTGGTTTCACCAGATCAGAATAAAACCCTTAGGACCTACTCATATGCTGTGTAAAAGGATCAGTCTTGAATGCGGGATGCACACAGCAAAGGATACAAGAACCGGCTTGACAGACAAAAATCATATTGATATCCCTGGAATCTGCACAGGTATATTTCTTCTAAGAATTGAATCAAGACATTGCCGCGAAGCTGCCCTGGACTGCATGTGTGAGCACGAGCACGGATAGACGTGGGTCACAAGTACCTGGGGAAGTACCCACTTGAAGTGCTGATGAGGAACCAACACCATAAATCTCCCGTAAATTAATTCCACACCTCCGAGTCGAGGCCAAAGACGAAGTAACACCCTGAGGGTATGTTTCAGAGTCGCCTTTGGTGACGACTCGGAACGACCATCGACTCGGAGAGCATTTATGTACGTAAGCTTGAATCGGCAATGCTTATGATTATGGGGTACTCTACATACAAAGTAGCTGACGGGCTTCCTGACGGGGCGACCATCCAGTCACGGTAGGTCACCAAGGCCATTATACAAGCCGGAAGTATTTTTATCTAGGCACAAGGCGGTTAGTGTCCTGTCGTGCCTATTCAGCACATCCAGCGCACCTTTCGCACGGAGGTGTGTAGTTTCTGTTCTAATCTCGTAGTGGCAGCTTAACCGTCACATGAAACAACCGTGTTTCAGTGTTGGTTACCCGCAACATACCGCAAGTTTCCAGCATTTGATTTAATACTCCAAATCGGCGTTCCTCTTATTGGTCGGCTCCACATAGCCTCAAGAGAAATATGATTAATATCCAGGGAGACCTGGGACACCCTGGCGGAGGAACTCTTTTCCCGGATAGTTTTGTGGTTGCGACGGAGTTACTAACTTGCACCGCCTTGTCTGGTCACGGTGCCCGCTTTCTCTCAGGTTGACGGGCCCCATTAGCGCGGCGGTGACGCTTCAATGCTTTTTCGTGTTAGAACAGCAGCTAACCGCATGCCCAATTCACCAACAATACTGTGACGCACAGTCCTGCAGAAAGGTGTGTGCTTTCTGTGATGGATCTGCGTCCTGGTGGAGATCCGACTCCAAGCTGTCGCCACGTCATGCGTCATGATATAGGATGATGAAAGATGACGAATGCCACATTCCTGAGTCGTTGCCTATTTGATGCGTTCTTTAGTGCTGATCCTGTCCTAACACGCCCACGGACGTGCCAGCCGTTCACAAGACTCATTCGATTGTGCCTTGCACTGCACGCGCTGGGCTTCCCCTCCCACGTTCAGATCTACTATCAGTAGCTGGCTACAGGCTGCCACTTATAGTACCGTGTCTATTTGTCCCAGCGGTCCGGGTTTTTTCTGATGTCGATTCTGTGACATCAGTTTAAGTGTAAATATCGCTCCACCGTGATGGAACTTACTATTATGCGTCAACGACGGGGTTTACCTCAGCGGGCCAATAGTTTTTCGTTGGCCTAGCGGAGACATACCTTACAGCACATATCATGCGGTCATCGAGTCCAATTTTTACTTACCTCAATCTGCGTTGGGTGCAACCACTGATCATGATGTAAGTACTCCACACGATCAGCCGTGTCATGACATCCATACGCGCACTCCAGCTGACAAACCTTGTTTGTTGGCAGGGATAGGGTAGGTCTACCATCCTGTGTTCATCCATGCTGGTGCACGTGCCAGTGTTCCTATCGATATCCCCTCGGCGTTCGGTCTTAATTATTTCATAACTTATTCCGAACCCTCGCACTGTGTACAGCCCAAACGCAAAACCCGAACATGATGCATATTTCACCCTTCCCGAAGCAGAATAGAACACGCAAGGGCGCCGTACAGTGAAAGAACCCGATCGGTTGCAGGACGCGGGACTCCGGCACAGGCTTCATCCACAACCTTCAAGTTGGGATGGATCACCGTGATGACATGTGCCGTATATACTCTTGGAATGTGGATCGAAACTGCGTGTATGGGTGTAGCTAGAATAAATAAAATGTGCCGCGTGAGCGACGGTGAGAGTCAAAATCTGCCTAGAAATCCGAATCAGATCTTATTATCCAAGTAATCGATGTAAAAGTCTTGGAGCTTCCCGAACTCGCGAGGATAACGTTGACTGTCGAACCGATTGATAGTAGCGGTGGAGGCTCCAACCTGTTCTATTATGATGATGAAAATACTGAATGAATCTGTGATAGGAAGGTGGGATGAGGGTATCAATACATGTCTAGTCGTGGTGAATTTAAAGTCCGAATGAAGTTGTGTTGATCGACTGACACATAATACTAATAGACTACGTTCTTGTCCAACTGGTAACCAAGCTAACGTCTAAAGGATATATGAGAGACAACCCCCTCCCTGCGCGGCCGTAGTCCGCTCTTGGCCAACCCTTGCCAAAGGCGGTAGGTTGCGGCTCCTCAAGTTATTCCGCAGGAAGAGCGTTTGTGACATGTATCACGAGCCCCAATCACGATTGAAATAGAACCGCCATCTCTGCAGAAACAATCCCAAGCCCCACAGTTGTCATCACCAAGAGTGGTAAAAGGTTCCAAAAAGCGAAATCCCTTTGCCTCACGTCGATCTTCTTTTGCTTCAAAATGACTCGCCAGAGCAGGCCCGCGAGCGAAGCTGAAAACGTGAAACTCACGGCGCCGATGTTCGACGCTACGGCGAGCGCTATGGCAGCTGCGCGGTTGGCCTCGTATGGAAGGGCGGCGGCACGAACGACTTTGGTGAGAAGGATGGTGGCGCCAATGTTGGTGCCTGAGAGGTTACATAGGATGACACCGAGAACACCGATTAGCCAGATGGTAGGGTGGATTTGATTATGAGATGCTCGAACGAGCCAGCTGGCAAACACGTTCACCCATCCCTGGTGGTTGAGCGCCTCGATAAGGATGAACTGAGAAAATGCAAAGGGCACGAGGGCGAATGGTAATCGCGGGAGCGCAGTGATGAATGTTGGGAAGTGCTCGTCGAGTCGGTGGTGCAAATCGTCAATGTACGGCCGATGGCACCTGAAAACATACGGCATCTTAATCTCCGCTTCCGGCGTGGGGAGGCCCGGGAGGGATTGCGGCGCCGTTTTGAGATCAATTTTTGAGGTTTCTGGATGTGACTCGACAGCAGTTGACGAAGACGCTGATTGTTCCATATCCGTGGGTAAGGAATGCCGCGAGGCGCTATCTTCTGAGTGTTGGTGCTTCCCAACCGCTGAACCTTCATCAAGCCCTATGCCCACAGTCTTGGGCAACCCACGACCCAACATCGGGATACCACGGGAGTGCCGATAATGATCCCATCCAAGATCGAATATGAATTTACTAACAGCGAACGGCAAACTGATCATCCAGACGTCAATCCCAAAGAAACTTACGACAAGACAGAGGATAAGCGTTGCACCGAGCATAAAACTGCCAACCCAGGCACCAATAGGATCAAGAAGAGCTGACCAGGGGTCTCGATGAGTGGCGCGAGCTAATTTCTGTGGGACTTTTTTCCTATATTGTAATGCCAGCGTAACGAAGCAGAAGACGTTGCAAGCAAGGAAAGGAAGAATGGTGTACGCTGTGAAAGCGGCGTTGTTGACACTGAACCCTTCGCATATGACCACCTTTGCATGAACTTGCTTAGCGCATGACCAGTTTATGTGGGAAATACGTACATTTGTGGGATTCCCTACAAATAAAACCATGCTGGCAGTGTTCGCAGCAGCGAATTCAGCCATGATCCACGCCCACGGGTCGAGTTTTGCGACTTCTGTGTAGTAGACCAAAAATGCAGTTCCAGAGAGGATGACGGGATCATTGCCGAGTAGGATCGAGAGAAGGGTGAGCATGACATAGAAATAGAGATACAGCTTCCATCCGTTGTCGCCACCCTTGTTGCTGACCCAAAACGCTGCAGCCTGGAGTATACCCGTGATGTCGAGAGTAATGGCCATGTAAGCCAGAGAGAAGAATAGGATGAGGATGTTGTAAGGTTTAACGCCTTCCGTGCCGACAAACCCGTCGCGGATGACTGCCGCATCAAGGCATTGGGCAGCCCACAGTAACGCGATGGCGAGGATTGGTGCGGTGGTGAGGTTTATTGGTATTCGAGGTATGGGACGAGGTGTGGGTATGGTAACTGGATGAATCACGAAGAATATGGAGATGATGAACACCACCAAGGTAGCGATAGCATATCCAGAGGTCATGAGGGTATCTGAGCTCCGAGGTAGACGCCCTGCGCATAAAGGGAGTTGAGAACTGCAAGCTAGGAAGAGTGGCAGAGAATGAGTATAAGTGTCGGTGAACGAGTAACCCACCTACGCGATCAATGGATTTCCTGATGGAACGTGTGCTCACCAACGAGTCACTGGGGGATCGCAGATCGAACCACAACCATTATACAATTATACCCCCGCGCCAGCCCTGAAGTGCTTGCCGTTTGAATTCGTTGGAACTTCTGATCGGAAAACTGGAATGTTCGTCTGGAAACTGGATGACAAATTTATCTTAGGTAACCTCACATTTAAAACAACATTGACATAGCCTCCTCGTGACATGACAACCAACTATACCATTGGTAGACGTGACGCAGCACAAGCAGTCCATGCAGTGCTACATCGGATCAGTGCTGTCCCGGTACATGGCGAATGTTCAAAAGTACTGTTGGAGGTGCCAACTTGAATGTTCCGCTTGTATGCCCCTTGTAAATTCATTGCTCCCTACTTAATTTGTGGTTAACTCGTGGTAAGTGCTAAATTATCAGAAAAACCGTGAGCTTATTGGGACTCCTGGGACTCAGAAATTTGTGGGACAAAGCTCACACGCACAGGTACTTATTGGCAGCTCGGCGCACCCGGATCAGGGCAAAATCGATAAGCTCCCCTGGCTCCCCTGGCAGGACCGATCTCGGACCTCGTGTTGCATATTCCACAGCTGCGGACGAAGAGCTACACTCGGAATATGGAGCTGATCAACCTACCACAAAGCGCGCGAAAAAACGGTAAGTAGTATTAGGTTGGGCTGGGCGCAGCAGGGGAAGAGATTTTTCACGCTTATCCCGAGTGCTAGCCGAATCCGATGTTACTGTGCGTCGTGGAGGCTCGAACATCGCAGAAATTACGACTCCTCAGGCGAACGCTACACTGCGGCCACAGCCCACCATGTCATTGTGACTAATTGAGGTGCAAAATGCAGAAGCAAAATTCCTTAGGCTGTGTGCATCCTAACCGTCCACTTTCTCTGTGCATTCTCGGATCAGTAATCATGGTACATACTACTAAAACTTATAGCTCCCAATAAAGGGTCGCGTGCTCGATCCACAGCCTATCGCGGTTGTTCGCTTAGGAGTATAACACGGCACAAGTCCGTCAATTTTCCTAGGCGGGTGAATCGAAGCGCAGCGCAGCAAAGCCCCAGGCAAAATTGTAGGCGATCTTAGCTGTACTTACAGGAAGAATCTCCTAGCCGTTGACCCACAATGCTAAGGTAGGTTACTAGGTGAATCTAGCCGAGACGAGAAGCGACTCGGGGAACTGTGGCTACACAAAGGGGAGGGCTCGCATTGTGGCACTACTTTGTTATGTGTTCCCGCTGCTCTCAAAGAAAATACGTCTACGTATACCGGTGCAAAGTTTGAATAGAAGCAGTTCCTCCCCTTGTATTCTTTCCTGTGCGTTCGGTATTTGAGTCTAGTTGAGTGTTGCGTAACTTGAGCGAAGAAACTTCTCAGTAGTACATACAATCAATTTGGCGTCCACGCCGCAAGACAACCGACCGCAGATTTGATAGAACCAGCTTAGCATGTCAAAGCAGTGCCTTGCTGGCACACCCGAGTACAATTGAAGAGATGAATACACAAGTAATTTATGTCTATGGATCACAAACCTCACTTTCGGTTCTTGTTAGTAGAAGTAGAGGGTGCCGTTTTGTGGAGCCTTGCACTAGACTCGTACGTTCAGATCAAACCTAGGGGCCAGCAAGAACGATGTCATACTGTATGAACCCTACGGTCGTAGGAAAGCTCGACACCTTTGGCTGTTGATTGCATACAACAAGCACACTGTAAACAGAACCACCCTTTAGCAAAATCGGGGTAATCACAGCACATGTGGTCAGACAAACGGCCTGAGTTCAAGATGCAAACAGCCGAGCAAGAAAACTCACCCACCAACGTTCTTCCGCTCGCATATTTCGCCTGTCCAATTCTGAACTTTGCCTGCTTCACTGACGGTGGTCGCACAGGCGCAGACGAAACAATCCGGTCCTGCCCATGGCATATTCGTGCACTGCCCGTGTCCGGGGCAATCGTCGGTTGGATCGGCATAAGCAAAAAAAAGGAGCTGTGGCAGGACGACAGTGTTTTACGGGCTCAAGAAAGGGTATAACCTTGGGCGATTGGTCGGTGAGCAGGGGACTACTTCCCTGCGCAGGCAGCACGCCATGTGCCCGTGGCAAGTTTGTATTGCTCGCTGTACCTGCCATACGACGCTGCGAGCTTGAAAATGCACATCGGTTCGAGCGCCGCAAACTGATCGGACACGGCTATCGAGTCGAGGTAGTTTACCGTGGCCGGTATCGGGGCAGAGAAACTGCCGAGCGTACGAGGGATGCCTCGACCGAGGATGAAAGGTTCACCGGCAACGTAGGTATGCGTGCGAGGCGGTTCTACACCCGGAGGTGCCGAAGAATAAAATTCTACATACCCCACCCGGACCAGCAGGTTTCTTGAGATCTTTGAAAGCCTTCGCGGGAAATTCCAACCACCCCGTGATTTTTCTTATATCACCTGGTTCTGAATTGCGTCTGCCTTGTTCCTAAGGCGATGTGCACAGGATCTAAGTTAACGACTGATCGCGCGCTTTCAAGTTGGGCCAGTATCCCCACCCTTGGCGAAGATAGTACTGAACGTTGACCTGACCTCCTTGGGTACAGTGAGGGTATAGACTGGGTATAGTCAGACAACACGATGCTACCTAACTCTCTGACATTTCGCTGGGCTGGCGAGGGGTCGCGACCCCTAATTTCCACGAGCTCTTCAACATTCGCTTACAGCATGCGTGGTATATTTGGCATGGGCGCTCTGTTGGTGGCGCCAGCGCTGCGCGTCCAACGCATGTCTCTCTCAGCCATAGTCTTAGAGCCATGCCTGAACACCTCTCGATACCCATGGATACCCTTGCGTCCAGAAACTCGATAGAAACATCCAGAAAAGCTGGAGGGCATGATACCCAGCAACAGGGTGACAGTGGAAATCAAGAAAGCTGCGTGCTAGACAAAACGCCCACTCCAATGTGAGTCCTCAACCAGCGCGCTGACGACGATACCCGCGGACATGTTTGATTTCTCTGACTAACGGTTCACTAAACTTCTGAATTACAGTTACCGACACGCAGCGCCATCAGGACCATGGCCATGGATGGATTTCGATGAGGATATTCCCATAGTCATGCCACCCTCCAATCAGCCTACGGGTTCGGACGTGCGTTCTTGGTATGGATACCCGCAGAGTCGGTTCCCGAATTGGACGGAGACTCAAGTGAAACGCTGTGAAATGTTGACGGCCTGCCCAGTTGGAGAAAGTAATGTCTTCAAGGTGGACGTGTTGCAGGACGGCACGTTCGGTGAAGATGGCCCTCAAATGGCGACGATCACGGACAAACCTAGTGAGGCTGAGTTTTGGGATTTGATAAATCGTCCGGTAAGTCCTTTTCGCCACGTTGGCATCGACAAATAATGATGTTTGTAGAGGGAGAAAAACGTACGCGTGCGTGCACTTTTCGTTAAAAACATGACCAAAGAAGTTCTGCAAATGTTGGGGGAGAGGTATGAGTATCCTTCTTCGAAGTTGGGCAACGCCAGACATTGCACAGATATGTAGTTGAACCTTTTTTCTTTTCGTCTTCGACGAATTGGATACCTTCAAGATACCAGGAGAATGTAATCGCAAAACAGAGCGATCGTAAGTACTCTTCTGTCACCGTTTCATTTTTGCTTCGAGACTCAAAACTGCCAGACATCACTATCATTCTTCCATTCATTCGTGCGATTAATCGGTCGGCTGCTGGCCCAATTCCATTACGCCTGCAACCAGGTTCTTCGCTATCATCGGAAGAAGGTATATTGTTTTCAAAATTTCGCTCTGCAAACCCTAATCTGTGTTTCAGACGACCAGATTATTGATACCCAATCCCCACTCTATCTGCATTCATGTATGTGTTTCGTCCGAGGCCGTTGAGATAATATACACATCTATTCCCAGGCGACAAGTACATTCTTCAAGACCTGCTCAGTGTTCATATGGTTCGAGATGTGCAATCCAGTACTATTATTTCCTACCACCCGAAGTTGCGCAGGAGGACAGCGGATCAACTCCACTCTCTGATCAACCGAACCGGTCGCAGTGTCTACTGGTCAAAAAACTTCCAGAGGTCGAAGGACCCTACCTGCCTATTTTTGTGTTTTTTGTGGTATGCTATGTATGAGTGGGACGAGGTTTTCGAGATTCTTTATTCTCACGTCAACCATCTGGTAGGTACAGCGTTGGCAGCGGGATACACTTCATTCATTTTTTACAGGAACAACAGGTTCTCAACAGCGAAAGTATCAGGGAGACGCAACACCTACATGTTTTGCAAGCACATCTACTTTACTTTCGGAACCTCCTCGAAGACTTCCGGAAATCCGTTGTTTTTGTGCAGGAAACCCCAAACCCTGCAATGCAGGATGCTTCTGTCACTGAGAAGGAGCGATCTCAGTCGGAAAGTATTTTGAAGAAAGAGACCGACTATCTTCTTTCAGAAATTGAGAGGCTGGAAAGTCAGAGATCGATGCAAGTGTTACGACTGAAGAATGTCATTGATTTGGTAAGATTCTTTGATATCCTCGTTTACCTTGCACTAATTACATTATCCAGGCATTCGCAAGCGTCAACATAGATGACAGCAAGTACATGAAAGAACTGACGATCGCGACCGTTCGAGACTCTGCTGCAATGAAACAAGTATGTGCCTGCTTCTCAATTAGTTGTGCATTGCTGAGAAAACATATAGATTGCTTATCTAACGACCCTTTTCCTGCCTGCCAACCTCATGTCGGTAAGTAGCTTTGTCAGCCAATCCTTTTTGTTTTCTTACAGATCGCACGCAGAACGTGTTCAGCATGAATGTCATCGAGATCAATCCTTCTGGTGGAGAAACACTCGCTCACTTTATCGCAGCGGCGGTCAGTCTGACTGTCTTTGGTACGTGGGCCTCCGTCGCTCTCCAGGTTGAGAGTATTTTCTTTCCACGGGGAAGCCCGTTTTGGAGGCGGGCGGGTTGGCCCGTTTTTTGTGCCTGGGAGATGTGGCTTCGGATGTACCGCTGGAAGTTCGGCGGGAAGCGGAAGACGACGTGAAGTGGTTAACGCATATGTTGCTTGCTAAAGACTTTGATATACTTTCTTACTTTTTTCTTCAATATGAAGATGCACGGAATGATGATGTAGAGTGTTTTATACGATTCTTTTGCATATATTGTAAAACATACCTTCTGACTTCAAGTTCCCAACCCCGACTTCCACAGGTGCTCACTCACTGGTCAAGATTCGGCCACGTTGCCCCTTCGGCAGTTCCAATTCCATGAGTCGGCGGAAGTCCGTCGGAGTCACCACTGGAGTGGGGTGGCCCGTAGGGCCACGCCACGAGAGGTCTGAGGGTAGGAGAGAGCAAGGGTAGGAGTGGCAGGGGTCCAGGGCGGGAGATGCCGGAGTAGTATGACACGCGTAGAGTAGTAGTTCAGACTTGTCCCGTCCCGTCCCGTCCCATTGCGTTGCTGGGCAGTTAGCCAGGGCGCTGGCCCGTGTTCCCCCCCCTCTCAGAGTCTCTCCCTAGCCGGTCCACCACGCACTAGCAGTACGGTGTTCTCATGACGAAGAGACCACAAGACGCCATAGTAACTCATGGCCCACGGCGTGCGGGGAATACGGAATGTATCATGCCTAATAATGACTGCAGAGTAAAAGAGAATATTAAAAGCTTCATTGAGAAGGGATTCCCCTTCCTTTGGCCACCGTCCGCAGGCCAACCTCGGACTGACAAGCCGAAGGACCACGTTGTCAAGGCCGACGTGTCGCAGATACTTATATTGGTGGCTCAAGTGTTTCAGCCTCAGCTCAAAGGATTGGTACTCGAACTCGGAGATGTCAGTCACGGTGGTTGAACTGAACACGGTTGCTCCACCACTCAGCAGATGGGTCGCGTGGCTCTTTGGGATTTACGGCTCTGGGACGCCGCCCGTGCTAGGTACGGTCGACATCCAGGAGATCGAGGATAAGGCGCGGGAGGTACTCAAAGACAATCCATGTCAGTCGTCCCCTCTGGCGTCGTGACAGCTGTGAAACTGAAACCGCACCGTCATGAACGTTGACACCGTTCGTTTCATAGCCGCTTTCCTGTACGTGTTGAAAAGTGCGGGAACCACTTCGACGTATGTCGAGAACCGGAGAGCACTCGATAGATGGAAGCTCGTCCCGCGCATGCTCAACGATGTCGGAGAACGTCATCTCGAGGTATAGTAGTGTCCGTCGGGCGATGTTCATAAACACACCCTGTCCACAGACCACGATCTTCGGCGTCACCCACCCTGCACCGATTTTCGTCGCTCCAGTCGGTGCGCAGGCCCTAATGCATAACGATGGCGAGCTCGGAACAGCACGTGCCGCAGCAAAGGTTGGCGTTCCCCTGATCGTCAGCTCTGTCGCATCTCGATCCATAGAAGAGATTGCGGAAGCACAGGGACCGAACGGGCATCGCTGGTTCCAGCTCTATTGGCGAGTCCATCTCTCTATCAACTTTGGCGGCTCTATCGTACCAAAGACTGACCCTGAACCGGCTGCAGGACGCACTCTGCTGAGCTGACACAGTCCCTTCTCAGACGCGCCAAAGCAAATGGATTCACCGCGCTCGTGGTTACAGTTGACACGATGCTTGTCGGGTGGCGTCCACACGACCTTGGTATTCCGTATAGCCCAATTGGACACGGTTTTGGCGCGCAGCAAGGTACTTCGGATCCAACGTTCATGGCTCGGTTCGGGCTCGAAGGGCGTCACGAGCGTCCACCATTCCCGTACTACCAAGAAGACATCCGAAGGAGAGCTGCAGATGGCGATCCCGCTACACAACAAGCCATACTTTTGGGAAGCAAGTGGGTTGGCGAGATCGCGTCGGGCATCTTTCGAAGTTGGGACGAGCTCCAGTTCATCCGGGATAATTGGGACGGTCAGATCGTGTTGAAGGGTATACTCGCGTCAGAGGTAGGGGATTTGGTGGTATCCGTGACGGCGACGATCCGAATCTTCGTTTCCTCTTGTAGGACGCTGAGAAGGCAATCAACTTGGGCATGGACGGCATCGTCGTCTCCAATCACGGTGAGCTTGTACTGGATGAGTATCATCCGTGCACTCGGGACTGAACTGCTGGCTGATCAGGCGGTCGCCAAGTCGATGGGTCCATTGGCGCACTCGACGCACTCGATATGATAATGCAGTCATCCAAGGTTCGCCAGGCACAAAGTACGGGGAAACTCGCCGTCCTCTTTGACTCTGGCATCCGGACCGGGAGTGACATTCTAAAGGCACTCGCACTGGGTGCCCAAGCTGTGCTCAGTACGTCTCGGTATTTTCTTTTTTTTCGGGCCGTGTTCTTACTGATCCTATTAACCCCAGTCGGTCGGCCGTTCATGTATGGCCTCGCCATTGCTGGCGAGGCGGGTGTAGAACAGATTCTGATGCAGACAATTGCCGACCTGCACATCACGATGGGACTGTGTGGGTTCCGCGATGTCACGGACGTCGTGGGTGCACGAGAGAAATTGATGGTCAAGATCAACTAATAGGAAAGGGTGGTATCGGCGTGGGTTACCTATCTTGCATGTTTTTTTTCGAGCCGTCATCCGGCCCCAGCACAGGAAATAGGGTATATGGAGGCGTGTCAATGGTGGGTATCTGAGACCCCGAACATTGTATTTCGACTGCCGCATATGTTGATGCGGCGGCTGCAACGTCACAGGATTTCGGTTTCTTCGGGGCTGACTGTAACGTTCGGAATTAGACTACTTTGGTGGTTTTATGGCATGCCGTACAGGCTCGATGATGATTGAATGGCCTCCCTGTCGAATTTGATGCGCGCAAGCCTCGAGGCATGAATTACTTACATACATGAAACCTAACCTATCGATCCGATTCGACCGCGTTTCACTCAGTTTGGTCTTACAAATCCGACATTCCACGGGAATTATGCCGCAGGATCGATCGGTCATCACGCACTGATGCGGCACCATGTAGGTTGGTCATGACACTTTATCAAGCAGTGTGAGTTCACGGGCGTCACTTTTGTTTTCGCACGCACTCAGCCACCTACTACATGTGACACAACTTGATTTGCAAGGAACCAGATCGTCATGACAAGTAGAATCGTCCATCTCGAAATAAACCTGCTTGTGGCTGTGAGTATGACACATCCTCCGCTGGCTTGCAGTACTAAGTATAATTCACAACTCAGCTTTCCCTGACAGCTTCGAGTCCAGCCTAGGGCCGGGAAACCGAATTCCATCCGATGTATACTAGCTTGTATACGTATAGAAACCTCACACTGGTTCGCAGTAGTTCTCGCTCGTCTTCGCACGGCGGCAGAAAGAAGCGAAACACGTTTTGTTCGGATTGCACTTGGCATACATGTATGCTTGTACTATGTACATACTACAAGTATTTAAACACTCGCGACGGGAACGTGTGAATGAAGATTCTACTTGAGAGATTTGATATCTGTAGTACAGGATGGCGCGACATGTTGGAGAGAGCGCATCAGATCGCACATGAGACAGATGCCAGCGCATAAGCCTGCCTTTTAAGTTTTGGAGACCTCAGAGTTGCTCAGTTTGTCGTAAGGACACGGGGCCGGCTCGTTTTCGTCCAACAAAAAGTATTGCTTGGACTCACGGGAACCAGCGTCACCGTAGTTCTTGAGCTCAGGGCTCACAGGGATGGGGTCATATTTTGCAAGGAGGGAGCGAACTTTGGCAAGTGCTCCAGCGCGCTTCGCATCAGTGCTGAACAAAATGTCGAAGATCCACTTGGGTTGGAACACAATGGTGAGGCTAGGCGCGTAGCGCGAGCGACGGACTTGGTGAGCGGGTGTCTGGATTACGGTGAAGAACGGCTCCCCGCCGAAGCAGAGGCACCATTTGTCGGTGTCAATGTCACGAGGAACATCTTCGGGCCATGCCTTCTTGTCAAGCTTGGCCAGGCCGTTGAGCAGCTCCCAGAAAAGTCCGTTGTACTCTTCAATCGTCCTTTGGTGTAGTTCTTTCTTTGCCAACAGGACCAACGACGTGTTTGGACCAAGGCCCCGTGCTTGCGGCAAGTAGGCAGTTAGCGCAGCGGCGAGAGACCGGATGTGACGGGGGTCGGAGAGGTCGTCGGAATCTATGAACAAGTAGAGCTGATCATCCGTTTTGAAGCCCTTGGTAGCGTAGATGCAGGGGAATATGAGGTCTTCGTCGAGCAGCACCTTCTTAAAATCATCGTACGCCTCACGCTGCCAGGTGCCTTCGGGGAAGGCTTGTGCAACTTGTGCCCTACACAACACGTCGGCATGCTGGCATATCCGAGAGTGTATCATTTTGTTTACCTGGTCAAGGGTTTTCCGCTATAGTCAGTCTCACCTTTGAAAACAGCACGTATGTCGCTCTGCAAGACAGGGGTTTAGAATATAGCTGACATCGCAGTAGGGCATACTAACGGCGCCAGAGGTAAATATGTCTCCCAGTCTCCTAAGAACACTGGGAAGCTTGACGGATGCCGCATTGGCGAAGAGTATGAGGAGAACTCCACCGAGAACCGATGTAGCCAAAAAATAGATGTCGAACATGGGGAAGAGGGTGGATCTGCTGGTGCCGATTGAACTCAATCGTCGCCCTTTTTAAATCTCGGGGGCTGCAGAAACGCGTGTGCTCGCACTCACACTGTCGGATCAAATGAATGCCCCGCAACGACACTCCAACAATAAATTGACAAAATTCTATGACTGTGGGTCGGCTGCACGTGTTTCCGACCAAGCTAATCCTCACTAGGTTGATTCCGGGCTTGCCGGAGCTAGCGAGGGAAAACGGATCAGAATCTTCAGCGGGAACTTGTTGCGCACATACACTTTAGGCATCACTTGTGTGTTGTTATGAAATGTGCAGACCATCAGCGCTCATCAGCTGTCAGGAAACCTGAAAATGTTTTCCAGAGGGGGGAATGCCACCGAGTCCCTCAAAAGCTTCCGGGCGAATTCTCCGGTATTCGCTACACGATTTTCAAATTTCAATCTGGAGTTAGTCATGGAATGCCCGGAAATGATGTTCATCTGCCGATCAAGTGAACGATAAGTTAAACTTGATGGAAAGAACGGCTGCGTCGTACAGAGCACGGTGTGCGTTTCGCTGCACATAGATTTCTCAGCTCGAGGCCTGTAGCAACTAAGCTGTAGCACGATGTTGGACGTTAATCGCACCTTACCTTACAACTTAATCCCATCAACGGAAGTAACCTCTCTTGGGAGCCCGCAGCTGCGCGGCCTCGGATCAATGACATTGACAGAACAACTAGGACGAATTGTTGTGAGAACTGAACCCGACGAAAAGATGGGTCTCACGGCAATCTCCAGCCTGAGGTCAGAAACGGTTTACATTCTTATTTTAAACCTAATCCGCCGCCTAATACCTCTCCCTTTAGCCTAATGGGCTTGACCCCACAGTTCCGTCTTTGGCTTTTGCTTCACAAACGCATTCCCTCACAGATGCGCAGCGTTACCGCACCAGTATCAACTCCAAGCAACTTCCCGTACGCACGGATTTCGCTGTTGCCGTAAACTTCTACTCACGCGTGGCTCTAGGTTAACTGCCCTTTCAACTTGAACTCAGTTGGTGAGTCACCATTGTGCGTTACGGGGTGCAAAAGTTAAGTGACATATTTCAAATCAGCAAACTTCCTCCGGGATGGTACTAACCAGGGCACGCGCCCCAACTTTTGGTCACAGCAAGACATGCTCAACTTGGAGGTTCGCCCATACAACGATGATAACCATACCATCTGGGTCGGCGGTGCCATTAACTATCTCAGCACACCCACCGAGCAAGACTTGGAGCTCCCCAGGATCTTTGTC
>MU130946.1:0-15990 GCA_015039435.1 Imleria badia
AAGGCGGCTGTGCAACCTTCGCAGTCGGAATTGATCATTGCCGCACAGCATGACAAACTTTTTGACTACGCAACGACTGTGAACCAGACCATGGTGACGAGCCCGCTCGGACAAGGTTGAATGATAACTCAAGTCTGCGGGCGTCAAGATCGCTCACAACTTATTAACGGATACCCTCAAGTTTTATAAAAATGGTAGGCCATGTCCAAGATCGTTCGGATATGAGGAGAAAGCAGTGTTGGAACTTCGTCGAATTTCACACGATTTCCGGTCTGACCTGCGTCCACTGACCGGCAGAACACTGGTTACTGTGGCATGCGTCGATAGCGCTCCTGGGGCTCAACGTCAGGACCGTCAATGGTGCGACGCGGTCCGCTCCAGCAGTCATTTGTATTATGATCAGAAAGGGAGGGGAATGTACAGTGGATACACGGGAGATATAGCAACAAACTGCATGCATAACGGCGAGCCGCAGAGATGCAGCATTATTGCGGACCTATGGTAGAGGCGGCCGTGTACCATTGGGTCCGAGATAACGGATCGAGCCGAGGGGATAAGTCAGGCTTCTTACGGCCCGACCCGGAGCTTGAGCGTTAACTTCCTTGTTCTAGTTGACGGGTTTATTGTGAACGTCGTGGTTCAAGCTCAAGGTTAAAGCAGTAATGATGGCCCTGCAGAGTGGTAAAGAGACCGTCCGAATGACTGAACGATACTCCTTATTGTCCATGTTATGCATTTATGTACTTATCAAGACAGGATCGGAAATGCTGTAAACGCCACAGCTATCCAACTCGCACCGAATCGTCGAAGCGTAAGCCAGTTGATGTTCTAGAAGTTGGTTTATCTAATCGTTGTTCTCAATCGCATATAGACCTCAGTTTTCCCTCGCAACGTAGGTGTCGTTGATTAGATTATGTCATACGTATCAGTACTGACCTACATTGGTAAACACAGAACAGCGCGCGTCAGCGTTGGGTCCTGGAACCTGTTTCAAATTGAGTCGCTGGCATGCTGCAGATACGAAAGAGGGGCTGGCTTGACTCGAGGAAAGATATGGCGCTGCCAATACAATATTTTTCTAATTGCCTGATGCATCATCGCGTATTACGCCTGACATCCATGTGTACAGTGAACAGTGGAGATGTCTTCACCTCAATCTCCGAGCCTCCTCAGATAGGACGAGGATTTTTTTTGGGAAATATGTGAATCTCGCACATCCGAGCGGCGGACAGGTCGAACAGCTCTTTCTCACTGCTTCCAAAGAATACAAACTCTCCCAGCCTGGTTTGGCAGTAGTTGCTTCTCGAATGGCAGACGGATCGGTTCGCTCACGTTCGGTCTCTTTCACTCTACGTGCCATCATTACATGAATCCTTGAACTACGACATCCGCAGCCTCAGTGAGACCATGACAAGGTTCAACGTCAAGTTACCGTTATGTAACAGCTCTGTCTTACGCTCGCAAAAATCCCAGAATGCTATCATGCATGCTCTCCAGCGTATTCTGAATACAAGGTTCAAGCTTGGGCGTCAAGCGAGTTTCTTGGCTCAATTCGTTATCAAATCAATGAAATCATACACAATTTTACCGGCATGATCCATGTCCCGCTCCAAGCACTCCCCCCCCTTATTTCCCTTGCCCCCCAATTTCCTTCCCTAATTCAGTCATGACTCCTTATAAAGTTATAATTAGGGATCGAAGTGCGCATTTCATGTCCAGCATCTCAGGGTCGACATCCCAGGACCCCAACGACGGCATCTATTTGTTCATAATCTCGATATCGTGATCTCGTGACAGACAAGAGTGGTCTTATATACTGCACTGGCACATCACGGGAAAATTTGGACGCTTTTGCGCTTTTCCTCTTGATCTCATATTCCGCTCGCCCGCGCGCAAGGCGAATTTATGCCATGGGTACTATGCACTCGTGCCAATCAGCCTGCTGTGTGCTGACTGTTCGCCAGGGGATAAGATACGTGAACTGAACGGCCGCAACGTCATACTCTCTGTCGCCTTCTTACCGGATGGGAAGCACCTCATTAGTGGTGGTTGGGAAGGGATACTTCGACGATGGCAGGTTCAAGATGGCCGCGAAGTGGGCACACCGATCAATACGGGACCCACAATCTGTGGCACTGGCACATCGAAAGATGGGAACTGGGCCGTGACCACGAACCTGGGCGTGATGGTGGTGTCGAACGCAAAGACGGATGCACAAGTGATCGCGAGAAACGGACACGCAAACCGTTGGGTACGGGCCGTTGATGTTTCCCCTGACTCAACCCGGTTCGCTACTGCGTCGGACGATCAAACCGCATGCATCTGGTCCATTACCACCGGTCAACTACTTGTTGGTCCGATAATGCACGAGACGGCGGTAATCGCTGTCAAGTACTCCCCACAAGGAGATCGTATCGCTACTGCGACCATGAGATCCATCAACTCCGTCCGCATTTTCGACAGTCGAAGTGGTCAGCTGCTCCATATCCTCCCAAGTGCAATGCCAATCGGACATGAGTACTGCACTCCTCTTACTTGGTCAAATCATGGGCAGCTGTTTGTTGGGTCCGCCGCTAGAATCGTTTGCTTCAACGGCCTCACGGGTTCGTTACTCTCAGAGTGGATCATTCAGACTGGGGGGACGCACACTTCGGTCGCAATTTCAAGCAATGGCAAATTCATTGCGTGCGCCACGGATCGTTCGATCTCCTTTTGGGACACTTCCACGCGCCAGAGGATTGGGCCTATTATCCAAGACCCTGCAGCAGTGTACTGCATCGCCCTCTCCCCTGATAACATGTTTCTTGCGAGCGGTGGAGGTCAAAATAGGATAATGCTTCGCAGCCTCCGAGATGTCCTTCCGCCGGGCAACCTCACCTCCGATGTAAGTTACTCTCTCATCCATTGACGTGTCGGCATTTTCGACCATCTTTATCTTCAACCGATTACCGTTGCCTTGGTCATGTTTTGATGATCTAATGGATTATTCTTTGTCGAGGACAGGTTACTCCGGATGTTCAAGGACTTGCTACTCCACCAGGCATTCCAGACGGTAATTACCGCATAAGAGGCAACACTGGAAATCTATACCTCACCCGCCCACAAGGCGGAGCCGGCCCGGTTGTCGTGCAGCCATTGAATCAATCCAATGGCTCTCAAATAGTTCGTCATCACTCCCTTTATCCGGACCAATGTACTATGATGTTAAACGACGGATTCGCAGTGGACATTTTCTCGTGTTGTAAATGGTGCCTACAACATCGTGGGTAACACGGATGCATGGTTGACCGCCGGGATCCGTAATACGTTAATCACGGGTCGCAGGGGTACCACTTGGAACTTTGACCCTAGGGGAGACGCATATCTGTAAGCCTTTATTCTTTATCGCTCACATCGTTCACTTACTTATCAAGACAGGATCGGAATTTCTGTGAATGCCATGACTATACAACTCGTACCGAATAGTCGAAGCGTAAGCCAGTTGATGTTCAAGTAGCTGGCTCGTTTAGCTAATCGTTCTCAATCGCATATAGGTCTCAGTTTTCCCTCGCGATGTAGGTGTCGTTTATAAGATCGTGTGATACGTATCTGTACTGACATGCATTGGTGAACACAGAACAGCGCACGCCAGCGTTGGGTCCTGGAACCTGTTACTAATTGAGTCATGCAGTATATGCGAAAGACGCACGAACGGGACTCAAGTGAGAGATGAAGTTGCCAATACGTTCTCTATCTGATTGCTTGATGTATCATCGTGTATTATGTCCGACGTCCATGTATACGTTGAACAGTGGAAATATCTTCACATCAATATCTGAGCCCCCAGAGACAGGACGGGGAGAGTCTTTTCAATATGTAGATTGGTGTATAGGAATCTTTGACATGTCAAATAGCTCGTTCTCACTCAGTCCAACCTCTACAAACCTCATTTCTTCCCCCATACTGCCCACAGAGAATGACGGGCGTTCCCCATTCAAGGAAGATCGACTGCCCAAGTTGTCCTGGGAACAAGGAGCAGCATGCGTGATGAAACGCGGATGTGTGGGAGACATGTCGACACACATGACTCCCCACCCAAACCTGATTCCCCCCCTGATGCTCCGAGGGAGACGTCACCACCCTTTGACCGTTGGATGGCTGACCAGCGATAGGAGGATATAGAGCGGAACTCAAACTTCAGATTGATTCCACGCGTGCCTCGCTACAGATAATGGTTAGAAGGCTATCAGATATGAAGGGGTAAGTTACAAAGCTGATACATGCCAACGGTTGATCCCGACATGAATGCCCCAGCCGATCACTTATTCACGACGCGTTGCCACACCAATATTTTAGATGACGCCTGTATCGAGATTATTGACGACACGGGTGTTGTATCGGACCCTCGGGAACTCACTTTCCAAGAGCAAACGTTGAGCTGGACTGTCGCCGACTCGAAGGTGTATCAGTACTAGTACCTATCGCACGGATTGATCAACGACACTACATTGCGGGAGAAATCCGATTGAGAACTATTTTAGCACGAGCACAACCCCAGGCCCTCGGCGCGTGTAAGTTGGATGGCAAGATAACGGATCGAGCCGAGGGGACTACTTACTACATGACTTGAGGGAGCTTGAACCTTGTGGTCTGCGGACGTCATGTCATGATGCCGGTAGGGTGGTAAAGAGACCGTCCGAACGAGGTTTATGTACTTGCTTCGGTAATTTCCGCTATCAACTTATATCAAGGGCACGGGACGCCACCAACACCGCTGCCAGTGCGGGTTACTTCAAAGTTCATTCCCTTCAGACGATCCACCACTAGATCACAAGCCTCTCAGCGCCTCTGCCCCCATAAAAGTCTGTTCTGATGTCTTCGACCACTGGCAGGACCCGGACAGGTGATCAGAACCCGCTGCTTAACTCTATCTGCGACTTACTGTCTGTCAGTCCGCAACGTGCTCTCGATCGATGGCTGTGGTTTCAGAGGCCGCACACAACTCCTCGTACTCAATAGACTGATGGAATTACACAGTGGAGACGCTGCTAATCCGTCACGCCCTTGCGACGTTTTTGATCTCATCTGCGGGACGGCGGCTGGCGGCTTGATCGCCATTCTCCTTGGTCGGCTTGAAATGACCTGCGACGAAGCCATCCGGGCTTACGATTTCCTGGAAGTCGCGATCTTCGACGAGTCCCCACCCTCGCTGCCCAACACTCCACCTAGGGCACGCACCATCCCGTCGCTGCCCGGGACTCGGCCCAGGCTTGACATTCAAGAAATTCTGAGCCGCTCTGACTTCAATGCTCAAAGTTTTCAGCGTTGGTTGGATTGGATAATATGGAGCTTTGCCGGCAAGCCGAACGCACTCATGGACGATGAGAAAACCAGAAGCTGCAGGGTAGAAACCACTTTTGTGTGCCCGCTTCGGGAAGCTCACCTATATTTCACAACAGACCTTCGTCACGGTAATGAACCAGTCGGCCGTGGTTGATGCTGATGCTCAGCGAATCCGCTCATATGCGAGTCCCCGACGCCAAGATGGCACTAGCGACCCCGAAATCATTCTTGGACACGCGTGGACGATCCGGGAGGCTGCTCTTGGAACTACCTCGTGTCCACGTCTTTTTTCCCCGTTCAGTCTGGGCGAGTTTGGCTTCATGGCAGCGAATACATCTGGTTTCAGCAACCCTTCTATGATTGCATACCTCGAAGCACTAGACCTCTTCGGCCAGAACGCCGAGCTCTCGGTGATTAGTCTCGGTATGGGCTTGAGAAATCGACACGACTACACTTCCCTTTCGACGAGCCAAATCGACCAAATGATTACGCAATTGGGAGGCCAGCCTGGAGATGATAGGTTGAAGAACTTGATCAGTCACACGCAATTTGTCGCCACCAGCACTCAGATCAAACATTTGCGTTTGGACCGGTTGATTGGCAGACAGTAAGTTCGTTCATGCCCATCGACTCCGTATATAGCGCTCACCAACTTTGCAGACGTAAACAAGAATACATGCGTCTCGAACCAGACAGACTCAACCATCCTTATGTTTTCGTAGACTACACTCAGAAGCCGCTCATCCAAACCGCCGCGGACGACTTCTTCAGGAGATCTTCCGATCTTATGCACTTGGCCTTGAATTTCGTCCAGGTGCGTATCGACTGTCTGTGACATGGAAGAGGCTTGTCGTTGATATTGGCGACAGAGGCTGGACTTGGCATGGCTGGAACTTCGAGGTTACACTTCCGATTCCGGTTCTACAGTTCACCGGAATCCTCGGTGGACATGAGCAGCATGACCCCGAGACAAATCATGAACCAATGCGTTCTGTGGGAGGAGGCCAACAGCGGCGAGCATATCAGTTGCTTCGTTATAAACTCGACCGGGGCTACCAAGAGCGTGAGGATGATCACTGGCGATTTTCACCCGGACGATTCAGATGATGCCAGTGACGATAGCACGCTATATGTGCGAGTTCTCCTCGATGACCAATGGCGGTTCTTCCCGCACCGTAGGGCTCCCGAAGGCATTAATTGGAGGATAGATGATGGGCAATTTGTCCGAAACCCTGTCGAAGCCATTCTGAATGCCCGCAGGAATACAGCCATCAGGGCATTCAGGTCTGACGGGTGGTATACCACGTCAAATGTGACTCCTGATCAGGTAAATATCTATGAGTTCAGCTTTAGTTTACCATTCTATGGTACCTGGGTCCGCACTAGCACGCCGTAGAAACCATGTCGATCTGTACTACTATCTTCCCCAACCCCTCCTCGATGGGTGATACATGTGTTTGGATGTCGATGTACTAGTACGCGAGTGCCAGTGATAGTCCATGATCTGCTTCGTTAGGCTTGCTCGCACTGCAATCTGTTTCATTCTTTGAATGCCGTTCCGTGATCAGTTATACCTCGCGGCGCGTTCTCCGTCCTGGTGCACACTTGAAGTCGACCTGCATGCACACATATTTCATTCTTTGGTACATCTGGTGTCCAACAATATGAATAGAATAGTAATGCGCATGAGTTACAGTAGTAACGAGCTTGATCCCCGATGAAAACGCTCCAATGGCCCATACATCAGTGACCCAACTGCTTCCGAACCTCCCAGTGGTTTCTTCCAGTGCTGGGCGTCAGTCGCGGTCTCGCAAGCCGACAGACAGGCGAGTCCACCGCGAGGACGTGACAAACGGATGATATCCGGACATCATGGCTTGCATTGGTCCCCGAAACCCATAATCTGTTGGACTGTCCGCATCTTCGTACCCCGTCGCATAAGTACAAAATGGACCCAAACCGACTCATCCATATCATCATGATCCAAGTACTCCCTCTACGTTTCCATTCCATCTGCGAAAATGGACGTGTGTAGAGGAGTCTCCCGTCCGTTGCTCCGATGTGTTCTATCTCGTCAGACAGTTAGGTCCATTCATCTGCGCTTGGTTGGGGAAAAGCCAACCGACGGATGTTGTCCGAGACAGTGCTTCGTTCACCTGAGGGCGTCAAACTTGAAGCCTGCACGAGCGGACTTTGAATTCGCCTCAAACATTGTCGGGAACACCGTAAGCCGAGTCCACGACTTCAGCACGTTTCCGGCTAGTATGTATACCGCCTCGAGGCCTCCTGCACTACAGCCTGGCGTAACTCTAGCTAGGACGCAACGCATTCCCTCTGACCATTCTGTCACACAAACACGCCGCCGAAATCCTTCGTTAAAGGCAGAAAATCCATGACCGTAACAGGCATTGACGCAGCGAAAGGTAGTGATTCTCCCTCCATTTTCACGGACCTAAACATCATGCAGGTGTCACTTAGCACGCAAATATGTGCTCTCCATCGATGGTGGTGGTTTTCGCGGTTACACGTGTCTCGTTGTACTCCACCACCTAATGAGACAACTCGCCGAAAACCCAGCGGACGGCATACCACTGCCGTGTCAAGTCTTTGACGTGATATCTGGAACCTCTACTGGTGGTCTTATTGCTGTCCTTCTAGGTCGACTGGGATTGGATTGCCTCACGGCAATGTCCGTGTACAGGGAGCTCGTTACCGCTCTCTTCACAGACGTCGACCAAAAGGTAATGGACAGTATCGTTGACGGAGAAAGGATTTCCCGAGACGCATTCGAAGAGAAGCTTGCTACGATTGTCGAGAAGTACACGGGGGATAAGGATGCGTCAATGAGGATCCATAAGACGCGTACAGACAAGCTTAACCACTTAAACACTGATGTGAGTGGATTATATTTATTGAAGTGCTGGTTAAAGAAGGTCGCCGTTGATATATAGACTTTCGTCACGGTTGTTCATTCCACGGCCGGTGCAGCCGGGGTCGAACCTTATCGCGTGCGCTCATACACGGCCCCTCGTGGCGTCGTAGAGAGCGTACTCGATCATGATTGGACCGTCTGTGAAGTCATCCGTGCAGCAACAGCTCTTCCTGGTTATTTCAAACCCGTTGATATCGGATCACAGTCCTTCCAAGACGCTGTTCTTTCCGGGTCAGCCAATCCCGTCCGGGAGGCTATCGCAGAGGTTGAGCTTCGAGGGTCCCAGAACTTCGAGCCCTTGATTATCAGTCTTGGGACAGGCCTCGTCTCTCTTTCTTCGTCTGATGTAGAAGACGAACTGTCAGACCATTCCGGTTCTCAACAACCGGGGAGAATATTTCGGACAAATGCATTCTCAAAGCAACTCCTGGATGTTGCGCGGGATACAGAACTGGCGCACCGGGAAGCAAAGAAATATTTCAGAAATATGTATGTCGCACACCTCGAATAAATGATTGCCACCCTGAAACATGTATCATATCATGCAGGAATCTCGCGCGTAACTACTTTCGTTTTGACCCATCGGGAGGATTGGGGGACCTCCGTGCTTCCGATATTACTCAAGTTCCGAGAATCACGGCTTTGACGAATGCCTGGCTGCAAACCCCAGAAGGCTACGGGGAGACTTCCAGAGCTTATCGTGTCCTTAAGGTAAACTCTACAACTCCGTTTCGTAGAATAACATCGATTTAGCATCAATGGGACGTAGGAACGGTTCGATGAAACTCGGACTCGAGACGAACTACAGCACTCGGAAGCGGATTCTAATCCAGACAGTGACACTGAGCCATCCGGTGTACTAGAGGTTTGCACGTTGTATCTGCAACTGTGCATTCGTACTAACTACGGTAGGTCCGGAGCCAGGGAATCTCGGTGACACAAAGCGATGTCTCCAGTCATGGACAAGTAAATGAACCACAACACCCGGAAGAAGATTCTGATTCCGACAGCGACCCGAGATCATCTGGTGCCCCGGAGGTTCGTAGATTTATCAACGAGCATACGTTCATAATATGTAACTTCGATCAGGCCCCACAAGACTCGGTGGTGCGAGGCGACATTTCCAGTCCTTCACAGCAGGTAATGCATGCCGCATGTATTTTGCGAGTTCTTTGCTCATGATTAGTTCCGTGATAAGTCCGATGCCCATCCCACCGAACGACCTCCGCCTACAGCTAATGAGGGGTTCAATGCGGTTCACAAGGATTCGTGGATCAATGCACTGAGGAAATCTTTTTCGTCGCAGAAAAACAATCGTCCCACGAAGACGACGGAAGCTGGCAAGAACAAGGTTGGTTTTGACTTTTCGACGTAAGTACAACTGAGAACCTAGCGGAACAGGCAACGCCGAACGTCCTGAAACGAACATTATCCAACCTAATCACCTTCAAGAGAAAGCCGGATGCGGGTGAGGACGGTCTTTCATACCTATCCGCGCGCAACAACATCCAAGTTAACTCTGCGGTGCGCCCAACAGATACCACGCAGAAGGCGGGGCGGCCACCCGAATGACCGAGTTCTCACTTTCGGCATGGATTCGGTGGTTTTACTCAATGTAGGCAGCTCTCTTCAATGTTCGTCCATAAGCCACAGGACTTGGCAAGCTAGTTGTCCACAATGGTGTCCCTTGTAGACTACATCGCGCTAATGACACTGCTTTATCCTGTAAACAACATCCCTACAGAAAAATGACCTGCTTGTCAATGTGGTCTGGCATGCCGAGAGGAAGGTGAATCCTCCGCAAGGGTGTGACAGACAGGTGTCATGCCGGACAATCGCAAACGGCGTTCGAGGCAAAGTCCAGTGTCTATTGAACTGTTCGCATCTTGTGCCCCGTGACATGTGAAATAGACTCAATTGGATTGTGCCATATCGGCTCGGACTCCCTCCCTCCACGGTTTCATTCGATCTGCGAAGATAAAGTGCGTACTGAGTCTCCCGACCGTCGCTCTATCTCGTCACGCGCGCCAGACAGGTGAGTCCTGTTTGGTTGGGGAACAGCCAGCACGCTGCATGAATGACGGCGAGCTGCAGAGATGCATTCTGGTATTTTGCGGACCTAGAGCTGTGAACTCATTGAATCCGAAATAATGGATCGAAGCCGAGGGAACTACTCAGGCTTAAGTAAATACCTTGACGCCCGAGCGTAGTTACTGTAATGGTTTTTTTGTGGACGTCGTGGTGCGATTCATGCAGTAATGATGGCCCGGTAAAGTGGTAATGAGACCATCCGAATGAGAACCACAGCATTGAGTGGATGAGATCTAGGAACCGAACAGCTGCTGAGTTTAGCCGAGGCAGTGAGAACTGATTCATGTTGATAAGGGTACCAATGTAGACGCGCCAGCGTGTTGCCCTTGCCCTCGTACCCCTACCGTGGACTGCCAGTGTGGACAAGTGTGAGCTGAAGTTGAACAATGGGTGAGTGCAAATTGAGAAATGGCCCGATGCTGATTATCCGCTCAGTCAACGCAAGAACAACCATCAACACAGGTAGAGATGTTTGGGTACTCGTTTTCTTGGAGGATGGCAAGCATCTTCTCACCGGTGGGGAGGATAAGATAATCCGACAATGGTGCGTCGAGGATGGAAGGGAGGTTGAAGATCGACGACTCACAGCAGGCGGGCACGGCTACTATGTTACGGCGATTGCTCTTTCAGGCGATGGCAAGTGGATCGTCGCCGGCGGGTGGGGTGCGGTCACTCTTTTCAACAGATTGACTCGCCAAATTACCTTTGCGTCGGCACCAAGAGACCACTCGAATCGCGTGAATGACGTCGATGTATCCCCCGACTCAACCAAATTTGCGACAGCTTCGTCTGACTTCACAGCGATCATCTGGAGCATCTCCAACGGGAGACCACTCTTCCCACCCCTCCAGCACGGCAATTTCGTGTCATTGGCAAAATTCTCCCCAGACGGTAATCGCATCGCCACCGCCGTGTATGGTGGCGAGGTACGAATCTACAATGCGAATAACGGCCAGTTGCTCAGCAATATCGCAGCCATGTCGTTTCTATCCATTGCCCGGACCATCGTCTGGTCGAGTACCCAGCACATCTACGTCCTATCCTCGGGATACACAATTAGGCATATTTTCGTCGACACGGGAAGCATCCTCTCCGAATGGACCAATCTTGGCCAGCCAGAGAGTGACTGTTATGCGTCAATTGCCCTATCAAAGAACGGCAGATTCATCGCTTCCTCGTTTGCTCGTTCTCTCTCATTTTGGGATGCTTCTATGTACGCCCAGCTTGGACCTGTCTTGGATAACCCACAAACTCCACACCGGCTTTCCTCCGCACTTTCGCCGGACAACAACTATTTCGCAACTGGCGGTGCTGGGGAAATAATCCTATATAATCTTACTGGTGTCATCCCCACGTCCCATCGTGTTGGTGGAAGCGTTGTTCCACGAGCACGGCTTACTCCACAGCGCATTCCGGATGGCAAATATCGCATAAAGAGCAACTCTGGTGATCTATACCTCACTGGCTCACAGGGTGGAGCCAACACAACTGTCGTACAGCCATTGAGTCAATCCGATGATCAAAAGGTCTGTCATCACTTCCTTTATCCGTTTCAATGTGGGCTGAACGACTGATCCACAGTGGACTTGTACTTTTGTTACTGCCAACGGCGCTTACAAGATCACGAGCAACACGAACGCATCGTTGACCGTTGGGATCCGCAACGCATTAGTCACGGGTGGAAGGGGAACCACTTGGACCTTCGAACCTAGGGGAGATGCATTTGTGTAAGCCTTTACTCCTTATCGACATTCACTGACTTATCAAGACAGCATCGGAAATGCTGTGAATGCCTCAGCAATACAGCTTGCATCTGATCGTCAAAGTGTAAGCCAGTTGATATTCAGGAAGCTTGGCTCGTTTATCTAATGACTGTTCTGAATTGCACAGGTCTCAGTTTTCCCTCGCGATGTAGGTGTCGTTAATTATATCATGCGATATGTATCAGTGCTGACCTGCCTTGGTGAGCACAGAACAGCGCGAATCAGCGATGGGTCCTGGAACCTGTATAAATTGAGTCATACTGTGTATGCGAAAGAGGATAGAGATACGAACGGGAGCTGGATTTACTCGCAGAGAGAGCCTGAGATGACGCCGTCACTACGTGTATTATCTCTGACGTCCGTGTGTACGCTCCGAGCCCCAGTAGTCATTGTTGCTGTTTGGAATATGAGCCTCGACAAGTCGACCAGCGGACAGGTCCGACAGCTCGTTCCCACTGCTTCCAGACCATTCAAACCTTGTTCTTCCCCCAATGCTGGTCCCACAGAATGAGGGCGTTACCTGTCCAGTGTCTCCACCGGAAAGATTGACTGCCCAACTCATCCCGGAGCAAGGAGTCTGTATGCGTGATGAATTGCAAGTTTGTGGGGGGCATGTCGACATACCTGATTCCACCATCCGAACTTGGTGCCTCTCTCACGCTTCATGCAGACTGGGAGGGAGACGCGACGACCCTGCGACCGCTGGACGGCTGACCAGCGATGGGAGGATATTGGAACTATTGATGCAGAAGGTGCCTCCTCGACGAGCCACTACAGAAGGCTATCAGCGATGGTGGGGTTAATTACACAGGTGATGCGTACCAACTGGTTGATCCCGATACGAATCTCTCAGCTGAAGGCTTATCCACTGCATGTTATGAGTCATTTTTTCGGACGAGGAAAAGAAAAAGGAGAGGGGGGTACAGGAAGGGTGATCTGTCCCAGAGGTCGAGCCATGAACGGGTCATGGTGTGAACGAGCGATTAGGCACCACCCGCGTTAAGAAATGACAGGTGTGCTCCAGAGCTGTTCATTCCGGTACCTATGTACACTTTTCAGGATCCAACGCCGACCTGAACTGTTCTGCCAGCACGGTCAGGACTAATACGTATCACATGGTTTACTCAACGACACTCACATTGCGGGGGGAAACCGAGTCCTGTGTATGTTTAAGGACGACGTTAACACGACCAAAACCTAATCTGGCTCACGGGATGTAAATTGAATGGCCATGGTGTTTGCAATGTTTCATTTCGAATCCTGTCTTGATACTGAATAGGTTGTGGATCCCATCATGGTACGTGCATGCGAGGTAATTGCCAGAAGTGCCGCGAATGCTACTCAACCTTCAAGTTTAAGCTCTGTTTGGAAAGCATAGTGTGAGAGTGGCGGACCAACCGGGTTGAGTCAGTGAGGAAATGTGTGCTGACGTCCTACGAGTAGGCTGAAGAGCTGACTGCTCAAACATCGTCAAGTGTGAACTGTGCCGTTTATGCAATAGGCAAATGACTGTAGGATGTGTAGGATTTCTCTTCTCCAATACCATATCTGGGAGATGGTAAGCTACGGCGTGCTAGCTGATGGACTGGGACAAACAGCCCTCCCCCTCCATGGAGAGCTCCCGCCGGGACGATGTGGAGGGAAGGAAGCAAGGCTTGATGATGACTGATTATACTCTGACGCACATGAAACTACAACCTACGAGGACTCAGCCAGCCAGCCCAGCCCTTGCCAGACCTCCCCGGTACACCGAGCATCCTGGACTGGTCCTAGATAGTTTCATTTGATGCATTGTGCATCACAAAGTGTTTACAATGCGGAGGCGAGTCGGAACTTGGATTCAATATGCGGTTCATTCTTTCATATCCTGTACATAACAGGCCCAATTGTGTACTCATGGATTAGCCAGGGGGAAGCTAGCATCTACAGCACCCCCTTCCTCAGAGATATCATCCACGTCATCTCTAGACCTCGCAATCGGCGTACGTGGCATCGCCATCAGCATCAAGCGCTGTCAATCCAGGCAACACGAATCACAAGCTAGAAACACCCACCGGTTCTTACGCTCTCCAAGATCAACCACGCGAGTTGTTTTGGCTGTCAACCCCGCAATGATGTTGACATTGCTCATGCCCACAATATTTGAGCCAAAGGGGATACTCGGGTCCGAGGATGGAGACTTTGACGAGGAAGATCTCATGCGAAATGACACGGATGTCGGTATAGTCGAGGACAGCCACTCAAGGCCCTGTGATACTCCTGTTGCCTGATAAAAGCAAGGACGGAAGGGGGGGTACGCACGAGATCTTCGAGTGGTCGGCGCACTCACTCGATGACGCCGTCCCGGCCACTAATGACAATCGAGATGCGACTCAGGTCGCGAATTTTGGTGCGGAAAACGACCAGGGAGTCAATGTTAAAACCCCGTCCCGCCAAGATGCTGGACACGCATGATAAAACTCTAGGATCGTTTTGAACGAGACAGTTGAGGATATGTCTGAACGAAAATAAATAGATTGATCGGTGATTATCATGGCATGGTCAGCGTTGACGCGAAGAAAAAAAATGACATATTTTGATAGGTTGCAAGTTCGGAGACGGCGTGTTGCACAAGATATTAGTCACACCTCCTTAGCGCTACACGAACGCGGAATGACCGCTTGAGTGAGATATCAAACCACTCGAGAAAATGGGACATGTCATGCGATGATACTGGCTTTTATTGGAACAGTGGCTCCAACACATCGTCATCAAGCATGTCAGGAGAAGATCTTGACAAACTGGATGCATCCCGTGAGTGAGGTGGCGTGACAAAGAACTGAGCATGTGAAAACTGACGGAGGCGCACCTGGATGCATGTAGACACGTTGAGGATGGTCCCAGGACATAACGACAGGGCAAGCAGGGGATGGACAGGACATATGGGCAACCGGGAAGGGTGGTGGCCCGATATGTGCAGAGAAAAGGACGGCGTCTTGGCAAGGCGTCATCGTCATCCATGTCGGCTCTCGGCCAGCAGCGACGAGGGCGAAACAATGACTGTTCCACAGGCACTGTGGAATGAATACGGGAAAGGGGGGAGAGGGAAAGACACACATTTACATAACGCCAAAAGACGGCTGACGAGACTGACAATGTGGGAGCGAATAGATCACAGGAAGTGGCTGACATAGAGGTAGCAACAAAGCAAGGAAATGGGCGATGGGCGCGCATGGCGGGAGAACAGCAGGACGATGAGGACGACGATGGCGGTGTGGGCCTAGGAAAGCAGGCGGTGGCGCAGGCTCCTACGCACCGCCGCTGTGCGTGTGAGGGGCGTCATAGTACCGACAAGTCGCATCCACTCCCGCCCGACTCCTGCCTTTTCAGGGGTATTCCTTCGATCTGGGGCACGGTAGGGACGGATAAATCCGAGTGGCAGCATAACCTTAATCCCCTGGACGTGTGAGGGGATTATTTGTCCGTCCCTACCATGCCCTAGTATGTCGCCCCTCACACGGACAGCGGCAGCGACAATCGTGGAGAGTGAACCGGCAGATGAAAGTAATTTGAAATTCCGACCTTCAAGTATTGAATCTCCGCCGTGTCAGCGACCTAGACTCACTCCTGCTGCTCCCTCAGTCCTCGCCCGACGCGGCCCGCGCCAGTGGTCATTTGGTTATAGCCAAAAATGGAGGGGAACGTACAGAGGATACACAGGAGGTATAGCAGCACGCTGCACAGATGTATTCTGGGTGATGATGGCCCGGCAGAGTATGTAAAGAGACCGTCCGCATGACTGAACGGATGAGATCTAGAAGAACCAAACAGCCCTGAATCTCCCTGAATTTCGCAGAGGCAGTGAGAACTGATTCATGTTGATAAGGGTACCAATGTAGACGC
>MU130946.1:16172-26366 GCA_015039435.1 Imleria badia
CGAGTGGCCTCTCTCAAGTCTCGGCGATTGCTCTTTCAGGCGATGGCAACTGGATCGTCACTGGCGGGTGGTGTGCGGTCACTCTTTTCAACAGAAGGACTCGCCAAATTGCCTTCGCGTCGGCGCCGGATAGAGACCACCGGAATTCCGTGAATGACGTCCATGTGTCCCCCGACTCGACCAAATTTGCGACAGCTTCATATGACTCCACAGCGATCATCTGGAGCATCTCCAACGGGAGACCACTCTTCCCACCACTCCGGCACAGCGGTTACGTGTCATCGGTGAGATTCTCTCCCGACGGTAATCGAATCGCCACCGCTGTGTATCGTGGTGAGGTACGAATCCACAATGCGAATAACGGCCAGTTGCTCAGCAACATCGCAGTCATATCGTTGCCATACATTTCCCGGGCCATTGCGTGGTCGAGTTCCCAGCACATCTACGTCTTATGCGCCGTAAACGTTCTCAGGCACATTTTCGTTGACACGGGAACGATCCTCTCCGAATGGTCAAATCTTGGCCAGCCAGAGTGTCACCATCATGCGTCAATTGCCTTATCCAACAACGGCAGATTCATTGCTTCCTTTATTGCTCGTTCTCTCGCATTTTGGGATACTTCCACGTGTGCCCAGGTGGGACCTGTCTTGGATCTCACACAAAATCTCCTGCAGGCATTCGCGCTTTCGGCGGACAACAACTATATCGCAACTGGCTATGGGGGAACAATCACCCTACACAATCTTGCTGATATCATCCCCACGTCTAATCTTGTTGGTGGAAGCGTTGTTCCACAGGCACAGCTCACTCCTCAGCGCATTCCGGATGGTAAATACCGCATAAAGAGCAACACTGGCGATCTATGCCTCACGCGCACGGGACCACAAGGCGGAGCAAACACAATTTCCGTGCGACCATTGAGTCAATCCGATGATCAAAAAGTCCGTCATCACTTCCTTTAGCCGGATCAATGTGGGTTAAACGACTGATTCGCAGTGGACTTGTACTTTTGTTACTGCCAACGGCGCCTACAAGATCACGAGCAACGCGAACACATCGTTGACCGTTGGGATCCGCAATGCATTAGTCACGGGTGGAAGGGGAACCACTTGGACCTTTGAATCTAGGGGAGATGCATATGTGTAAGCCTTTACTCGTTATCGTCATACCATCCACTGACTTATCAAAACAGCATCGGAAATGCTGTGAATGCCTCGGCTATCCAGCTCGCATCTGATCGTCAGAGTGTAAGCAAGTTGATATTCAAGAAGGGCTCGTTTATCTAATGACCGTTCTCATTCGTACAGGTCTCAGTTTTCCCTCGCGATGTAGGTGTCGTTGATTAAATCATGCGATATATAAGCACTGACTTGCTTTTGCGAACACAGAACTGCGCGAATCAGCGATGGGTCCTGATACCTATATGAATTGAGTCATGCAGTAGATGCGAAAATGGAACTGGTTTGACTCGAACAAAGAGATGACGGTGCCGATACATTCTCCGATTATTGTTTGATTGATCAATTGTGTATCACGACTGTACGTTGAACAGTGAATAAGTGATCGACTGGGGATTCATGTCAGGATCAACCGTTTCCACACGTATCTCACCCCACCATTGTTCACAGCCTTCCCAGCTGTCGTCTGAAGTGGCTCTTCCACTGGCAGCAGGCACCGCGTGGAATTAATTCGTTCCGCTCTATATCCTACAATTAATCGTGGTCAGCCATCCAGGGTCAAGGGGTCCTCGCGTACCCCTGTATGAGCGAGGCACCAGGTTCAAGTGGCGGAATCAGGTATGGCGACATGTGGATTAAGATCATTGACAACACAAGCGTTGCGTTGGACTGTGCTCAGAAAGAAGTGACCTTTTGGAACTCGCGTAGTACAAGAGCAAACATTTAGCAGGACTGCCACAGACTAGCAAATATCGCTCGGATTGATCAACGACATTCACATTGCGGGAGAAAACCTACATAGAATTACTTTAGTATGAGAACTTGAACCCAGGGACCAGGGACCAGGGCCCAGGGAGCGCAAGTTGTATGCGGCCATATAACGTACTATCCAAGGGCATTATGCACTCAAATAACAGTGAGGCCTGAGCGCTATTCTTGAACGGGCTTGAACCTTGCGGTCTGCGGATGTCATTTCATGATGGCCCGGTAGAGCGTGGTAAAGAGACCGTCCAAACGGGGTTAACTGCCCTTACTATGCGGATAAGATGAGTTTCACTGCCTCAGGCTGAGTGTGTATTGAAGGTACCATCAAGGGTACTCCAGCCACCAACACGTTATACCGCTGGGGTTACTTTAAAATTCAATCCCATCTCTCTGCAACTCTTCCCTCACAACAATCTGTTCTGATGTCTCCTGGAAGGAGGGCTCGGACAGGTGAGTGAAACTCGCTGCCCAACGCTGTCTACGACTTACCTTCTATCAGTCCACAATGTGCTTGCGATTGATGGCTGTGGCTTTAGAGGTCGCACACAGCTCCTTGTCCTCGAAGAGCTGATGAAAAGGCACAGTGGAGACACTGATAATCCGTCACGCCCTTGTGATGTTTTTGATCTCATCTGCGGGACGGCGGCTGGCGGCTTGATCGCCATTCTCCTTGGTCGGCTTGAAATGACCTGCGACGAAGCCATCCGGGCTTACGATTTCCTGGAAGTCGCGATCTTCGACGAGTCCCCACCCTCGCTGCCCAACACTCCACCTAGGGCACGCACCATCCCGTCGCTGCCCGGGACTCGGCCCAGGCTTGACATTCAAGAAATTCTGAGCCGCTCTGACTTCAATGCTCAAAGTTTTCAGCGTTGGTTGGATTGGATAATATGGAGCTTTGCCGGCAAGCCGAACGCACTCATGGACGATGAGAAAACCAGAAGCTGCAGGGTAGAAACCACTTTTGTGTGCCCGCTTCGGGAAGCTCACCTATATTTCACAACAGACCTTCGTCACGGTAATGAACCAGTCGGCCGTGGTTGATGCTGATGCTCAGCGAATCCGCTCATATGCGAGTCCCCGACGTCAAGATGGCACCAGCGACCCCGAAATCGTTCCCGGACACGCGTGGACGATTCGGGATGCCGCTCTTGGAACTACCTCATGTCCACGTCTTTTTTCCCCCTTCAAACTGGGCGAGTACGGCTTCATGGCAGCGAATACATCTGGTTTCAGTAACCCCTCCATGATTGCATACTCCGAAGCGCTAGACCTCTTCGGCGAGAACGCCGAGGTCTCGGTGATTAGTCTCGGCATGGGCTTGAGAAATCGACACGACTACAGTTCCCTTTCGATGAAAAAAATCGACCAAATGATTACGGACCTAGGAGTCGGCGTCACGGACCAAAGGTTGAAGAACTTGATCAGTCACACACAACTTGTCGCCACCAGCACTCAGATCAAACATTTGCGTTTAGACCGGCTGATTGGCAGACAGTAAGTTTGATCGTGCCCATCCACGCCGTAGATAGCGCTCACCGACTTTGCAGCCAAAATAGAAGATACATGCGTCTCGAACCAGACAGGGCAACAAATGCTTTTATTTTCGTTGACTACACCCAGAAGCCCCTCATCCAAACCATCACGGGCGACTTCTTTAAGGGATTCCCCCACCTTTTGGACATGGCCGTAGATTTCGTCCAGGTGCGTATTGACTGTGTCTGTACATGGAAGACGCTTGTCGTTGACATTGACGATAGAGGCTGGACTTGGCTTGGCGGGAACTTCCAGGGTACACTTCCTATTCCGGTTCTACAGTTGACCGGAATCCTCGAGTGAACATGAGCAAGATGAAGCCCAGTCAAATCATGCGCGAATGCGTTCTGTGGGAGGAGGCTAACAGCGGCAAGCATATCAGTTACTTCACTATAAACAAGGCTGGGCGTACCCAAAGTGTGGAGATGAGAACTGGCGATTTCGACCCGCAGCAAGATGACTATAGCACGCTATATGTGCGAGTTCTCCTCGATGACCAATGGCGCTTCTTCTCGCGCTATATCGTGGCTCCTGGAGACAGTGATTGGACGAGAGAAGATGAGGAGTCAGTTAGGAATCCTGTCGAAGCCATTCTGAATGCCCGCAAGAATCCAGATATCACGGCATTCACGTCTGACGGGTGGTATACCAAGTCAAAAGTGACACCTGAACATGTAAAAGTCGAAAACTTCAGCTATAGTCGATCCTACCAAGGTACTTGGGTCCGAACTGGCATGGCCTAAAAGCATGTCGGTTGCTCCATGGATGTTGGATGTTGATGTACGTTGGCAAGTGATGAATTTCACCACGATTCGCTTCGTCGGGACTGTTTCATTCCCTGAATGTTATTCCGTGATCCGCTGCATACATTATAGCAGTTCCGGTTCTTGTACGCACCAGAAAGTCGAGCCGCAAATTTCATTCTTTGGTGCATCGATATGACTGGAATGTCTGTACAGGGTTATAGTAACGATGCCTGGAGTCACCGGGAGCTTGATCCCAGATAGAACGAGCAGTAGCCCATGCCATCAGCTATCAGTCCTTTGACCCGACTACTTTCGAACCTGGTTTCGGTTTCTTCCACTATGGTGGGCGTCCGCGTCAGTCCTCCCGGTGGTCTGGCACGCCGGAAAGGCGAGTCCACTGCGAGGACGTGACAGATGGCTGAGGTCAGGCGATTGTTTATTCCTGGAATTGGTTCGCGAGAAGTCCACCCCGGACTCCATTTCGTACCTGCTCTGATGCGTGCTATCACTGCTATGATCGACGAGTCGACGACGACGCAGGAGTGAGCCAGGTGGCGGTGTCGGCAGCGCGTTTTCTCTCACTGGCACCCGCATCTCGCCCGCCCCTCGCCACCACTCCCTCTTGCAGGTTCGACGTCCAAACCTGTGCTTATGAATCTCCGTTGTACTTCTCTCAGAAACTCACTCACCCTCAACTGGGGCTTTCGCCCAAACCTTCACTCCTGTTGTGTACATACCTACTAGTACGTTGTATGTACATCATCCCTCCTCCCGACGAGTCACCCTCATGATAGAACTACACGGACTCAGATCCTGAGCCCTTCAAGCTGTCCAGGGCCTATCTGCGTTGGCTATTTCCTGAACGATGGTTCGTGAGTACAGAACTCTCAGCGGTGTCCATCACAATGATCACATCGTTGTTAACTCTAAGTACTACTAGCGACGAGTGCTTCGATTCCAGCCTGATGGCTATCATTGGCAGTGACGACAAATCGGTGCCAACCATCCACCAACGTCCACGTCGGGCGATAGTTCTGTCATCAAGGCTCACCGACAGCAATAACAATGCCACATCGGAACTCTGTAGCCATCGAATGACGGCCACTGCGTGCCGCAGACAACTCAATCAACGTCGACGAAAGCTCAGCCTCGGATCACGCGGACAACGAAGGTACCAGGGTACCTAAAGGTAAGTAAACTATCTACCTTCTTCCGGCACATTAGCAGTGAAGTACTGCGTTTGGGGTCTACGAGACTACGACTGTCTACGAACAATATTTATTCCAGTGTGCACGGTTGGAGTTAAGATGGGCACATGTCTTTGTTACCAACGAACATTTAGTACTTTAAGGTAACGTGGACTTTGCGTTGTATTTTATGTAAGTAATGGGCGAGCGTCCTACACATCTCTGATGAGCGCCTAGCATTGTCAACATATATACAGTCATGGTACACAATGATCAATGAAACAATGGAATAGAGAGCGTCATCTCTTTCTTCGACTCGTACCTCTTTCGCATCTACCGCATGACTCAATTTATACAGGTACCAGGGCCCAACGCTGATTCGCGCTGTTCTGTGTTCACCAAGGCAGGTCAGTACCAATATATAATCTAATCAACGACGCTTACATCGCGAGGAAAAACTGAGACCTGTGCAATTGAGAACGGTCATAAGATGTACGAGCTTCCTGAATATCAATCGGCTTACACTCTGACGATCAGATGCGAGCTGGATAGCTGAGGCATTCACAGAATTTCCAATCCTATCTTGATAAATAAGCGAAGCATGTGGGCGATAAGCGTAAAGGCTTACACAAATACATCTCCCCTTGCGTCAAAGGTCCAAGTGGTACCCCTGCGACCAGTGAATAGCGCACTGCGGACCCCGACGGTCAACAATGCGTTCATGTTGCTCGTAATGTTGTAGGCACTCTGAGTGGTAACAAAAGCACATGTCCACTGCAGATCAGTCATTCAGCCTACATTGATCCGGATAAAAGAAGTGATGACGGACCTTTTGATCATCAGATTGACTCAATGGCTGTGCGACAACCGTGTTGGCTCCGCCTTGTGGACCCGTGAGGTATAGTTCGCCAGAGTTGCTCTTTATGCGGTATTTACCATCCGAAATGCGCCGTGGAGTAAGCTGTACGTGTTGAATAACACTTCCACCAATACGGTGGGACGAAGGGATGACACCAGTAAGATTGTGTACGGTGATTATTCCCTCCCAGCCAATGGTTACAAGAAAGTTGTTGTCCGGCGAAAGTGCGAGTGAATGTAGTCTTGGTGCCTGTGGGTGGTCGAAGACGGGTCCGAACTGGGTACGCGTAGAAGTATCCCAAAATGTGAGGGAACTACCAACGAAGGAAGCGATGAATTTGCCGTTGTTGGATAGGACAATTGACCCATAATTATCAGGCTGTGGCTGGCCGATACTTGTCCATTCGGAGAGGATGATCCCCGTGTTGACGAAAATGTGCCTGAATACATTTCCGGAGGATAAGACGTAGATATGCTGTGAACTTGACCAAGTGATGGCCCGGGCAACGGAGGGAAGCGGGGCGGCTGCAATGTTCCTGAGCAACTGCCAATTATTCGTATTGTAGATTCGCACCTCGCCACCATACTCGGCGGTGGCGATACGATTGCCGTCTGGGGAGAACCTCACCGAGGACACATGATGATTGCCGTGTTGGAGCGGTACGATGTGTGGTCTCCCGTTGGCGATGTTCCAAATGATTGCTTTGCAGTCACGTGAGGCTGTCGCGAATTTGGTCGAGTCGGGGGATACATCGATGTCAAGCACCCAAGCCGAGTGCTCTTTTGCCGTGGAGGTGCATTGGCGAGTCCTTCTGTTGAAAATACTGACCGACTGCCACCCGCCGGTGACGATCCAGTTGCCATCCCCTGAGAGTGCAATCGCCGAGACTTCGGTGAGGCCGCTTGCTGTGAGTCTCTGATCTGCAACCTCCGTTCCATCATCGACACGCCATTGTCGGATTATCTCTTCCCGCCCACCACTGAGAAAATGCCTGCCATCCTCCAAGAAAACAAGCACCCATCCATCTCTTCCTGTGTTGATGGTTGTTTTTGCGTTGACTGGGTGGATAGTCAGCATCTCTTCGTCTCTCCATTTGTACTCACCCATTGTTCAACTTCAGATCGCGCCTGTTCACGGTAGGGTACGAGGACAAGGGCAACATGCCGGTGCATCTACAATCGCACTCTTATCAACACGAATCAGTTCTCACTGCCTAGACGAAACTCTAGATCTCAGATCCACATGAGGCCCGCAAAAAAACTGTCAGCTACTTACATAAAACAAGGTTAACGTTCAAGGTCGAGCTATTTACATAAGTAGTCCTGAATTAGTTCCCAGACAGACTCGCTCCCAGAAAGGCCGGTTCCTGGACATTCTCACGGCCCTCTGCCACTGGCATATTCTCGATGTCGCCGTCAGACCAATTCCAATCACGAGTTAAGTGGACCTCGGCTAAACTCAGCAGCTGTTCGATTCTTTAGATCCCATCGGTATGAGGTTAGTAAAGGTCCTCGGAGTCATTCGGACGGTCTCATTGCCACTCTACTGGGCCATCATTACATGAACCTTTGAACCACGAGGTCCGCAGAGCTGTCAAGAAGCGCGGGCATGAAGTCAGTTCCTCGGCTCGTCCGCTATTGAATCGATGACTCAGTTCATAACTCTACCAAACCATGTTTGGAAGTTGGGAAGCTGTGAGATCGAGCTGTTGAACCTGTCTGCCAGTGGGCCGGGCGACGTTCAGATTTGTATACACCCACTTACATATTTAAAGCAGGGACAGACTCTCTCAGTCCTGTGTATGGAGGCTGGGAGATTGAGGTAAAGACAATACATCAAGAAATCGCACAGAGAATGTAATGGCAATGCCATCTCTCTCTTCGAGCCCAGCCAGCTCCCCTTCGTGCCTCTTTCGCATATACTGCATGACTCAATTTGTAACCGGTTCTAGGACCCAACACTGATTTGTGCTGTTCTGTGCCCACCAAGGCAGGTCAGTACTGATACGCATCGCGTGATCTAACCAACGACACCTACATTGCGAGGGAAAACTGAGACCTATGTGCGATGAAGAATAACCATTAGATAAACGAGCCTAATTTCTAGGACATCAACTGGCTTACACTTTGATGATTCAGTGCGAGTTGGATAGCCGTGGCGTTTACAGCATTTCCGATCCTCTCTTGATAGCTAGGTGAATGATATGACGATAAGGGGTAAAGGCTTACACGTATGCATCTCCCCTAGGTTCAAAGGTCCAAGTGGTTCCCCTTGCTCCTGTGACTAATGTATCGCGAATCCCGACGGTCAACGATGCGGCGGCCGAGTCGCTCATGATGCTGTAAGCACCATCGGGAACAAGAGAAACAGTCCACTCAAGTCAACGGTTTCACCCGCACTGATCCAGCTAAAGGGAGTGATGACGAACTCTTTGAAAAACATTTGATTGACTCAATGGTTGCACAACAACCGTGCCTCCGTTGTGAGGGCGCGTGAGGTATAGACCCTCTCTACCGCGGGCATTGCTTTTGACGCGGTAAGTACCATCCGGAATGCGTGGTGTAGTATGGGTTTGAGGGCGGTTGTCAGATTGAGATCGAGTGGTTGTACACCGGCACTTCGACTCATCTAGTTTTGTTGGTGTTCAGTCGAACGCGAGTCAGATCGCCAAAATACATACCAATACACAAGTTCAGTTCTTTACGGAGAGCCTCAATTCGAGTTTCCAGATCGCCCACAGGAAGTGGATGACCGACCTGGTAGTAGTTGTCGATGGTAGAATTCAAATTGGGTAGAGTGATTGTTCCTCTGTCACTCGGCGCGAGGTACTCGTTATCCCTGGAAAGCGCGATTGTCCATATTTGTGAGGGGTGTTGGATGACGGAACCACCAACGGTGGCAACTATGAATTTACTGTTGCTGGCTAGGGCGATGGTCCCAACATTACTGCCTGGGGCACCGGGAATTGTCCAGCTAAAGGAAATCTGCCCCGTGTTTCCGTTGATGTGAGCGAACGTACTAGTATTCGCTGACAATGCGAATATGTTTTGTGCGCTAGGCCATAGAATGGGAGTGCTTGTAAATGAAAATAAATAAATAAATAGAGAATGTGAGGGTTCTGAGCAAATCGCTGCTGCGCGCGTCGAAAATCCGTGGGGAACCCTGGTCTCCGGTGGCGATGCGATCCCCGTCGGGAGAAATTTTCACTACAAGCACAATACTATCCTATCCAGTAACTTCGGCACTCCCAACAACTTCGGCAGTCACACAGAGTCACATCAGGTCACATTTGGTCATTGCGTGCCAAAGTCAAACTCAGCTCGGCAGCAACGACCGATTCGTGTCGGCCTGGGGTTTGGAGCCATTGTGAATATTCGAGGATGGATTTGAGTTCCGTGTGCGGGTTTTCCTACGGGCTGGAGTAGCGCTGTAAATGGTAAAGGCCACTTGCAAGGCCTTCTATTGCAGCCTGAGTCTGTGACTCGTAAGTTGGGTCTGAGGTGCTGGCTGCTTCAACTGCTCGACCTGTGGAGCCGAAGCAGCCTGTTAGGGCTCATTGCCCTGCAGTACAGACCTGGCACAGTTGCAGCAACCCTCAGCAACCTGAGCAAACTTCAAGCTCCATTTTGGCACTATTCGGCTAGTGACGTGAGGGTCCCCGACTCCCACAGTAGTGGGGGAGGGTTTTCTCAGCAGGAAATGTACCAGTTTCAAGCATATGGACCTGCAGGAACTTTTAACCAAATTAACCAAATAAGGAGAAGATTGTTTGTGGTTGTTGTGCCCGACTCCAGCTAGCTGAATATGAGATGGACGAAAGTGCACCACAACGGACGCACCTGAGCTATCCCAAGCACATTCCAGTGACTCCGGACCACCCATGAACCACCCGAATGCAACGGATTGTCGAGGTCGACTCGGAA
>MU130947.1:6424-51130 GCA_015039435.1 Imleria badia
AACATGCACCACTCACCAAGCGCAAGAAGCGCCGCGCACGCCTATCGATGTTTAAATCATTCAATACAATACATCACGGACGAGCAATGTCCACTCACTATGACTGCCGGAATCATTCGCTGAAACCGCCCGAATACGGCATACTTTATCATGACTTTTGGAGTGCAATAAACTCCCGATTTGCAAGCGAGCACAAAGACGTACTTATCCGGATGCGCGATGCAAAGAAGACCTGAGCGCTGCACGCACCACAAGTATCGCATCAGCAGGGAAAACACGACCGAGCAGGTGACTAACATGAACGTGACGATCGTCGTCAAACCGGCCTCGACAACCCATGCTCTGCGTGAAAAAGTCAATGACAAAGGTACCGCTCCACCTTGACCGACAACTCACGGCGGAATAGAACTAAAGGAAGAATAATTGCCAAAGTTGACGAGCTGGGGAGTGAGGAGTCAGTTGTAGACACCGACTCGGGTGGATCAATCAAATCACAAAGTTATGGGAAACGGCGCTGGCAAGCGCCGCCGTCGACGACAAGTCCAAGATGCTATCAGAAATGACCACCGTCAACATTCTGCCGTGGTCGGGCTGATTTGCCCGGGAGACACTCACAGCAGAAGCGCGACCTGCAGCACCAACGGCAAACCCGATCGATGAGACACTGTACCGCGATCGGACGGTACGTTGCACTCACCGCAACTTGAGTGCTGAGTGGGTCCCAACTACGGTTGTAGTACATGTACCCCTGAATCAACGTCGCACCCACAAGACTGTACACGACAGGTGAGCATTTCACAAGATACATTCTTATCAACCAAAAGCGCACATTGTGGAAAAGACAAATCCTACAACAGATATGTGAGCAACCAAAGCAGCGACGTTCCGGAGAACAAGAGCCAGAGGTGCTTACCCCAGTACATCGGGCCCCAGAGTGTGGCTAAAGACTGTAACTCGAACGACATGACGGAAGTTCGCGAAACCCTTCCGTGGTCTTCCCCAGTTTGGTTTGCCCACACAGGGAGATGCCTCTGTTACTAGCAATACTGTTAACCTTGCTTTGACGTCGAACTGCTAAATAATGAGACTTGCATATGCACGCAGGACGGGTGATGCGCGAAAACCTGGGAACGAACGTTGGAGATACGGTACGAGTCGAATGATTGGGAAGTTTGACGCACTGCCAAAAAACGTCTGCTTCAACGAGGCGCCTTGACTGCGTCGCCGACTACTGTAACATACTAGAAATGGCACGGGCCAAGGTACGCGTGAACGATTTTTCTTCTATTCTAATTGTCGTGTTGGACGACTTCCCATTCTCAGGGAAATGCACTGCGGCTGGATCCAGGGTCAGTGTTAATGTGAGCCTAAAGAAGGTGAATGTGGGGAGTAGTTATGTTAATATCTCACGCCGGGCTACTATGTACTTGGTAGGACATATGTAGAACCTTGCAGTGATTGAATGAATGTGCATACAACAACAGATGGGAAACTAGCGCTCCCTTGCTTCGGCACTGTGCCCGCGCTTGGTCGCACCACCATGCCACACGACCTCAAGGAATAGACGTGGTACTCGAGACCAATGTCAACACACTGTTGCTCAAGATTGACGAGATCTCTGTGTCCGTCATCTCACGGTCTTCATCAGGACCATCAGAGAGGAAGCAGTCCAAGGCAAGGGAAGAGCTGTTTCTGTGGACTCTACCGACGTTTTCAGTAGTTTTGTGGTTCGAGGCGTCGACGAAAGACGGCGGCGGCGGATGGTGCTGGCTCGACAGCACAGTGCCAGTGGCCGTGACCTCTTTCGCCTCTTCCAAAAAAGTGCCCGTGGTCGTGCTGCCGGCGTCATGGGCACACGCCCGGGTCCGTTTACTGGCGGCGAGAACTTGAATCTTCCCCTACAGAGGAGTCGGGGAAGACGCTCACCTTGCCGTTTCTGTCCAAGGGTTGACCCAGATCTGACGCGCGAACCACAGCGTTCATGACTTGGACCGTGCGGCCAACCTACACCAAGGGTGGTCGTCTTGGTCTCACTGGTTCGTCATTGACAGGAGACTCGGTGACAACGTCTGCCGCCCGAGAAGGCTAAGCGGGACTGTCGTCTGGTGAATATCCGGTTACTATGATGGAGATAGGCGGCTTACTATACGGCTCTGGTCCGTTTCCCAAAGAGGGGAGTCGGGGAAGAGGCTAAAGACACTCACCTTCCGGTTTCACGATGCTGAAGAGAGTAGTCACATACACAGGATCCGACGCGCAAACCACGACGTCCATGACTTGGACCGTGCGGCCAACAAATCAAAGCGTAGAGATTGCGAGAGCAACAGAACACACAGCAATACAAGGGGGGCATCACGAATAGGCTGTATACACTCCATCTGCGTCGTCGGAATCACGACATTCTCGGTCGCGTCGTCCCCTTTCTCGTCTGCTTGCTCATCTTTTCCTTTTTTTACGACCCCATCAACGCCGTGTCACCGCGCAAACCGCGAACGCGACTCACCTGCGCCTTCACTCTTGCCTTGCGACCAAACTTCTTCTCTCGTTCCGACGGCTCACCCCCGTCCTCTTCTTTATTGCTCTCCTGACCCGTTTCGCTCACCACAGAACTCGAACGTCTCGGGGACGTTCCTTTTTCTGATGGATCAGGCACCGACTCCTCATCAGACGGTGCTTCTTCTTCTGATTCAGACTGATCGCTGTTCCACCGCGCCGCCTTTTGCGTCTTGGCACGCCTGTTAACAAGTCGGACGTCAGCGGTACGCTGCATCGCACAGGAATCAAACCCACTTTGGCACGCCGTTGGCGCGCGCGCGAGAAGCCTTGCGCTTCGCAGGCGGGGACTTGCCGTCCCTCGACTCCCTCGGTTCCCGTTTCTTCTCCTACAGCACAGGACGTCAACGGATCACGAGGGCCTGTGCAATTTGATTTTCGACACACCTTTGCGGCCGTGGTTGGCTTGTGCCCCTTAATCTCCCTCAGCCAAGAGATCGTTTCCTCGGACAGATACTGTGTTTTGACCACCTGTAGCGTTTCTCAGCATGAACCGTTCATGCATTCCGTGGAGTTAGGTCAATTACCTTGGCGACGGCGTCCGGACTCGGAAGTGCGCGCAGGATGTCCGAGGGCAATTTGATCTTGCCGGGGTAACTCTGAAGGGTCCACGAACGAGTTTGCGCGCGAGCCTTTATCAGCTCTTGGGCGAGGTCTGCCATCGTATAGAGATTCTGCATCCAAAAATCAGCACACGTGTGCAAGTCGAGCGGAAAAATCTTCGCACCTCGCTAAATGTATGCGATTCCGAGTCTCGCACAGTCTTGGCTTTCATCGCAAGGTGGTACAGGAGCGCAATATTGTCAGCACTCGCAATCAGATCAAGGTAGAACTCAATATATCTAAAAAGGCGAAATGAGCGGGTGAGAATGGCAGACAGGAAAAGACCTACTTCGCCATCTCTTGTATATTTTCGTGCGCGGTAGAAAAGTCGGGATGGTGTGCAAGGAGATGAAGAAGACGGATGAAAATCAATTCTAGATGATCAATGCGTGCGGCAGGTGGGATAGATTTCGAGATAAAGGAAATATAAGCTATGGCCTGGAAGAGGCTTCAATGTCTGCACCGAATTTCGCAGACTAGGACTCACCCTGTCCCGAACATCGGCCTCGGGATCGTGAATCGTAAGGAAGGGTATCGTGTTGAAGCGTGGGGGCAGTTTGCGTGCGGTTAGCAGAGACACAAGTTTTGTTAAAAAGATAATCCGGATATGATAACATGGGTCCTGAGGGGGTGCACGTTACCATCAGCAAGTATGTCAGTTCGAAAAGACCCCTTACCTGGGCTGTGATAGCTAACCATATAAAATTGCTATTTATCGCGTTTGCAAACGCGTCGACGGTAGAAAGGTGTAAAAGCGACACAGCGGCTTGTAGTCGCATGCGTGACTTGACCGGCGCACTAAGTGTGACGCATTAGCCTCGTATCGCGAGTAGCATGTCCAGAAAACCCAACCTGTCTGGTGCATCTGCTGAAAACGATCCAGAATGCTCGAGCAATGTCGAAAACATTTTCAACACGGGTGTAGCAAGCTCCACTGCAGTTTCTGCAGACGCGTTGGCAAGACACCGATTCCGACAAACTTTCAACGCGAGGATTCTGGCCTTTTGTATTGGGGCAATGTCTTCATCTGGCACCCAGTCGTCATCCACGTCCATTTCCTCCTTGACCAACGCAAGTCAGGTGTCAATCTGGAGAGAACCAAGGTACCCTACCGGATCTTTTGACCGTCGACCCATGAGCAATTTCTTGATCAAAAATGCCATGATAGCGTCACTCCTATGTTCGAATGCGGCGGGCTTGAAGCGTGCCATTTGTGCTAAAACAGTTGTATGGGCAATGAGTTCCTCTGGCGTAGCTTCCGAAAGCTTCTCCGAGACGGACTTGAAAGCAGTGAACAGATCGCAACGTCGAGCGCAAACAGGTACGTACTTCAATGATTTCCAGACAAGCATCGTCATGATCCTTCAAGAAAGCCAGTAAACGGGCCGCGAACTTGGCAATCTTTGGATTTTCTCCGAGTGCAAATCGCGATATGCGTTCTAGCGTTCGCCTTGCGTATGCCCATGTCAGCGAACCGCTTCAAAGGATAGTAGAAGAAACGTACTTGTCCAGTGCCGCTTGGGATTCATCAGCTTTCGTCACGGCTGCGAGTGCGTGCATGCCAACCTCCACCAAAACCACGTTCCGCTCGTCGGCGATCGCCTTTGTCAGTTCGCTAACATGGGGTTTGTAGAGAATCGGACAATGTTTTGATATAAACGTCAAAAGTTGTTGGGCATGCTTCGACGACGGAGCGGACTTTTGGACTTTCTTGATCAGGGTGGAAATGGACGACTGGTTCACAATGCGGAGCGTTGCGCGACGCAGAAAGATGGTCATCGTCGAGAGGATAGACTCGTGTGATTGCTCTACGCGCCGTAGGAACTCGCTCGAGGCCTTGACGATGCTCTTCAGATCAGACTGGGGGTCGACGCAGGTCTTGAGTAACTTGTAAAGCCTATTCTCGTTCGCTTTAGCAAATTCCTGCAGGTCCTCGGCGGCCTTGAAGGGATCGGGGAATTGACCTGGTACAGGGTTCAACGCATTGAATAGGACCCTGAAAATCACGTACGAGAGAGGTGCTTGACCACGTTGTTTAGACGCTGTATGATCGACTCTTCGTTTTCGTCTATGACGCCTCCCTACACACCGATAAGGAAAACTTTGACGGGTATCCACGGAGGGCTTACGTTATTCTGTATGCATGCTTGCAGATAATGTTCATACATGGTTGGGCGACTACACACGGTATCGATCTTGGCTGCTCGCAATAAAGAAAACAATCGACGCACTTTGCTTTAATCCCGCTCATACTTAGAATTGTGTTGACACCGAGGTCATCTAGATGGTGCATGGTGTTGAGCAAGTGGTCTGTCCACGCTACCTCGTCGACCTCGACGTTTTTCGACGTCGAGGCGGAACTCGTGGAGGAGGAAGGCAAGGGGAGAACATAATCGGCAATGACTTGCTCTGCTGCAGCTTTGGCTTCCGACGTCATGTTGGAGATGTGCAAGATCTCGTTGGGAATCCACGCGAAATGTCTGACCGCAGACAAGTCACCGTTCTCGCTGGATAGAATGCATTAGATGGTAACATTCACGAGAAAAAGGGACGTACATTTCCGGACATGCAAGGCTGTATAGCTTTCCAAGCGCATTCATAGCCTCTACACGGACGGCATGCTTCTTGTCCATGCCACGACCCGCCACTGCCCGAAGCTGATCCTCCGAGACGGAGTGGAGCGCAGTTTCGTAATCGAGCTGGGAATACACTTTGCACACCGCGGCACGGACTTTCTCGTCGGGATCGAGGAGTTTGAGCTGAAGCATTTCTATTCGAAAGCACGTCAAGGCTGACGCCTAGAGGTACTAGATGGGAGCTTGCCTTCGACAGTCTCTCTGTGTTCAGGCAGGTTCAAGAGCAATCCCCGCGCGCTTTCGACGAGTTTGAGACGTACGGCGGCCACCTTGTCGTTTTTGCGCATCAACCACACGTTCCAGGTCGTTGGATACTTTCGGATGAGATCGGGGCCACCCTTTTCTGAAAACATGTCTCCCAGAGCGTGAGTGACGATCAACCTGACTTGAACCTGGTCGACACGGAGTTCTTCCTCGAGTTGTGGGATCACGCTGTGCAGCAGGGCAGGACAGGACTTGCTGAGCTGCTTGACGAGGTCGTGAGCGGTGCGTATTTCGTCAAAGTCGCCGTCCGCGTCGAGGTCGCGCGAATTGGTGACGATGATGTCGGTAAAGTATTGGCAGACGTGGCGCTGCAGCTTGTCCGACGTGGCGTTGCAAATCTGCACCGCGAGCCTGTAGGCAGGCTGGTCGAGACGCTAAAGGGGTGTGAGAGAAAGTATGGAACGGGCGTGACGACGCACCGTGTTCTTGTCCAGGAACTGTGCCATGACGGTGTCCAAGACGTCGCTTGGGAGGGACTGGCACTCGTCGATGAGCGCGACGAGGATGTCGGCGACAAAGAGCTCAATCTTTTTCGCGAGATCGCGTCTTACGAGGGCGAAAAAGTCGCGAAATATTTCGGTCATGAGTTCGTCGGCGTGTGGTAGGTCGCAAACGAGCACGACGCTCTTTACGGTGGAGAGGGACTCGAGGAGGTGAAAGTACTCGTTGTAGTAGGGTGCATCTGTGCCCTTGAGGCCGGCGGAGAGCTGGCGGAAGAAGAACTGGAAGATGTCCTTGAGCTCGTTCTGGGTATAAGGGGCGTCGGGTGCGTATAGCCTGAGGATGTCGGCGAGACAGCATGCGGTGTATGCTTTTACGCCCCTGTCCTTGTGCAAGAGGAGGGAGGTGTTTATGAGCTGGGCGCGGACTGCGGCGAGAGAGGCGACGTCGACGAGCTCCTGGTCGAGCTCGGCGAGTTCCGTGTGCAGTTGTTTGAGTTTCTTTAGGAGCGAGTCGGTCGACTTTCCGACGATCTTGTCGTTGAACGCGAGTTTCTTGGTGGCTGTGCGCGCCATCGTCGTCGTCGACAGCGGGCGGGGCGTGTTCGGCGTCGTTCCACTGCGGAGATTCAACTATTCACACTCCGACACATGCTCGGTTCCCTCTAGCATGGCATCGCAGACACTCGCGCAAAAAGAACGCAAGCTCTTCTCGGAGCTACTCCAGGCTTACGAACAAAAGCAGCTCTCAAAGGGTCGCAAGTTCGCAGACCAGATCCTCAAGAAATATCCACACCATGGCGGTATATCCACCCATCTCTCCCTAGTCCCATCTCACGTCTCATAGAAACAATGTGCATGAAGGGCCTCGTCATGGTCCACCTCGGCGAGCGCGAAGCTGGCATCGCCCTCATCAAGGACGGCATGCGCAAAGACCTCCAATCCCACATTTGCTGGCACGTCTGGGCCCTCGTGCAAAAGGGCGAACACAACTACGAAGAAGCACTCAAATCCTACTCGATGGCCCTCAAGATCGACAAGGTCGTTCCACCCGCGCAATCTCTGCTCATCACATTGACCCCGCATTACAGGACAACTTTAACATTATCCGTGAAACATCGATTCTCCAGACGCATACCCGCCAATTCGACGCGCTCATCGACTCGCGTCTCCACATGCTCCGTCTGCGTCCCTACTCGCGCGTACACTGGATCGGCGTCGCACTTGCGTACAAGCTGGCCGGGAATGTAGCAGAAGCAAGACGGTACCTGGATCACATGCAAGGCTTCTTGCGGGTATGATTTCCGTCGTCTTCTCTATCCACATTCATTCTCCCTCAGAACGTTCCTGCCCGCGATACCGAATACGGAGAACTGGTCTTTTTCCACATCCGTATACTGGAAGAGTTGGGAGAGTTCCAGGACGCCTTGACCATGCTCGATAAAAAGGCAAAGGATAGAATGCTCGTCGACCGTCCAGCAATCGCGGAATGCAGAGGTGAGCAGCGATGGATCCCCTACCGTCGCTCCGCTGATCCCGTCTACAAGCACGTCTGTTTGGAAAACTCAAGTCGGCGGCCGACGCGGACAGCGCACAACAGGAGGAATGGGCAGAGGCAGCCGAACAATCGTGGAGAGAACTCATTGACCAGAATCCCGACAGTCAATCTTATTACAAGGGTTTCCTTGCCAATGCTGGCGTCGATCTTGGTAATGCGCAATATATACCTCTATCGACGCGATCTTACGCCATGAAAGACAGCCTGACGGACGAGTCGCGCACAAAAGCCCTTGGCATCCTCGACGACTTCTCGTCCAGACACCCCAAAGCAAATACACACCAACGGCTAGCACTGACCATCGCAGAGGGTAAGCCAGGATGATATCGCAAAGACATCACTCACACCCTTTCCAGGCGACAAGTTCAAGGAACTGGTGAAACCCTATCTCGAACGCGCACTTCAAAAAGGGATACCCTCCCTCTTTAGCGACGTCAAAAACCTCTACTCGGACCCGTTCAAGCTCCAGTCCATCCAAGACATTATCGAAGATATCCGGTCGAGCGTCTCCCCGAAAGACGACGCGCCACCATCCACATCCCCGGACCCCACATACTATCTCTGGTCGCTCTACTTTCTCGCCCAACACTATTCCTCTCTCGGACAACACGAAAAGGCACTCGACATCCTCCACGCTGCGATGGAACACACGCCCACGCTGACCGAGCTGTACATGACCAAGGCGCGCGTGCTCAAACGTGCCGGCGATCCGTATGGGGCCGTGCGTGCCATGGACGACGCTCGGAAACTCGACGGTCAAGATCGGTATGTGAACACCAAGTCGGGGAAATACCGTGTGCGCGCGGGGATGATCAGCGAGGCAGACGAGGTCTTGGGAGTGTTCACCAAGGTTCGCTTTTTTCGCGCGCCCGCGCCACACCGCTGACCGCCTCTCCAGAAAGGCGTCTCCGCCGGCGCAGACCTGCTCGAGATGCAAGCGCTGCACTATCTCACCGAAGTGGGCGACACACACAGACGGTCAAAAAGGTACCACCTCGCGCTCAAGACGTACTATGCTATCCAAAAGGTACAGGCTTCGCTGTCCGATACGCTCACCCGGCGCTGGAACGTTGCTTGCAGTTGTTCCAAAGTTTCCGCGAAGAGCAATACGACTTCCACCTGTACTCGCTTCGTAGGAGCATGCTTGGTTCTTACGTTGCGTGCGTTCACGTCCAGGGACACGTCGTATCAGCAACTGATGTCACTTTTACAGAATGCTTGGCTGGGAAGACACTCTCCACGCCCATCCTGCATATATCCATGCTGCGGTGTGGAGCGCTCGAGTAACGGCTCTTTCTTACTCAAGTATCCTACGCTAACGGTGTTTGCGACCAGATATGGATTCTGCTCTACGACGATCCCTCGATAATCAAATCCATACATCCGCCGGGTAAGGCTTCGACCCCCTCGTGCCATGACTTGTTCGTGACCGATCTCTCTTGGCAGAATCTTCCAGCGAAAAGTCCAAGAAAGCGCTGAACAAGGCAAAGAAGGCGGCGCATAAAGCAACTGCCGAAACCTCGCCAGACTATGACGACGCGAGCTCACAAAAGGGTGAATCCAGACATCGTTTTATCCGTTTTCGTGTGTACCATATCACCATCCGGTTAGTAGTGCGGGCGAAACAAAACGAAGACAAGGGACTCGAAGCGCCCCCGGCCAAGGACGACGACCCAGAGGGGCTAAAGCTCGTCACGGCGGACGATCCGTTGGAGCGGGCGAGCAAGTTCCTCTTGTCGCTGGGAGAGTTTGGCAAGGACGATATCGACGTGAACGTGACCACGTTTGACGTTGCGATACGGCAGAGTGCGTATTTCGAATGTGTGTGGGCGGGATGTTTACATGGAGTGTAGAGAAATACTTGAAGGCCACGCAAGCGCTGCGTCGAGCACATGCGTGCGATCCACACCATCCTGAAGTACACTTCCGCATCGTGCAGCTGGCGAAACAAGGTCGGTCGTTTTTCGAGTACGCCGGGATGTTTACCAAGGATCCGTTGCAGTGGCTTCCGTGAGCAACGTCCCCGAGCCGGTCAAGTCTGCCCTCGATGCATCCGTGGCCGCGTTGAAGCCCGCCGAGGTCTCGTTGGACGTCTTCAACTCGCAATACCTGCAACACCATTCCTCGTCTGCGCCCGCGATTTTCGCGTCTGCCAAGGCGTCGCACATCCTGGACGCGCCAAGGGAAGAAGTGGAGAATCTGTTGTTTACGATGCTGACAGAGGGCGTCCAACTTCGTCTCGAGGTTCGTTGACCATCTTGACATGTCACGTTCGCTGACGCCCCGACAGGACGCACTCGAGATCGTGTCCTACCTCTCTGACATCCAATCACCACGCGCGGACGAGTTCCGGATAGCATGCGATGGCAAGTTTACGCTGAGCAAGGTGTTTAAGAGTACGGAGGAGCAGGCCGGGTTGAGACGACAGTGCGTGGACCCGAAGGAGGAGAACGAGGTCGAGACCGTGTTTTGAAATGTACATAGTGAGGCTGGAAACTCAGGGCAGGTTATACTTTTGCGTGGGAACTAATACCGGAGAATGCCGAGTGGGTGTGGAGGGTAGGTATCGAGCGAGAGACGACGAGCGAGAACCGTCAAGACACTCCGACTCTGCAACATGGTAAGCCCAGTCTCTGATATCTAACGCGGTTCTGTTGCCGTGGTGGGGACCCATTCAATGCGATCGGACGGGATGGATGGCAGGACGTTTACATGGATCCACTCACGCATTCAAACAGACGAAGAAAAGAAGAAATGGCGGGCGCAACAAGAAAGGACGCGGCCACGTCGGTTTCGTGCGCTGCTCCAACTGCTCGCGGTGCGTCGCCAAAGACAAGGCGATCAAACGCTTTACGGTGCGAAACATGGTCGAGAGCGCGGCCGTCCGCGACATTAGCGAGGCGAGCGTGTATCCCGGTCTGTCTCTTCCCTCACGGCGGTTGGCGTGCCGACCTCACCTCGTCGCACAGAATACGTGATCCCCAAGTTGTACATCAAAATCGCATACTGCGTGTCTTGTGCTATTCACTCGCACGGTGAGCAGCGCTATGAATCTCGATGGGCGGTGCGTTGCTAACGAGTCCCTGCTGCAGTCGTCCGTGTGCGATCACGCGAGGGACGTCGCAACCGAGCCCCGCCGCCCCGCATCCGCTGGAAGGACGGCAAGAAGGTGAACCCGGCTGTGGCAGCGGCAGAGGACGCAAAGGCAGCAGCGGGGGCAGCAGGCAAGGCATGATCCGTAGTGGGTGGATGAAACGCGGTGATATCGCGTCGTAGTATATTGCTGCGTGATTGTTATCAAGTCAGACTTATGCGACGCGCAGGGCCGGCTGCCAGATTGGGGCACAGCAAGTGACTGCATAGAAGAACGCAAGCGAGAAGTGATAAATGAAATCGGAGATTGGATCTGTGCCGTGCCGGGTTGAACGGAGAGGTGCCGTGTCGGACGGAAAACCCCCGGATGATAGGGGAGAGTGATTCTCGCCTGAGTGGGCGTGGGAACACAGTCTCCTTGTGAATCGGATCGAAGTGGACACCCCGACGAGAACGAAAGTCGAGCATACAAATACCCCCTCACTCGCACTGTCCTCATCGCCCACCAATGTCCTGGCACATCCTCCCCACAGAGCTCCACCTCGCCGTCATTCTCCTCCTCCCCCACAACGCCGTCCGCGCACTCTCCTCCACCACCTCCGCCGTCCGCGCCCTCTGTCTCCCCGCGATCTTCGCCAACGTATCCCTCCCCTCTGCTCCGTCTCTCGACGCCTTTGTCCGCCATGTCCCCACACACTACGGCGCATACGTCAGATCCCTCTCCATTTGCACGAAATGTGCCACAGGGGCTCCCTCCACCGACCCCATCCTCGCCCTCCTCGATTCCTGCACCCGTCTTCATTCCCTCTCCCTCTCCCTCGCATCCTCTCTCGACCCGGAAATGGCCGTCCCCGCATTCGCCCGTCTCCGCCATCTCCAATCGTTCGAGATAAGCTGCTGGGGAACCGAAGACGTCGCTCCCGTGTAAGTTTCCGGAACGATTACATCCGCACACCGCACTCATCTCCCCCGATTAGATCCGAGCGGCTCGTCGTCGCCCTCGCTGCCGCCGTCCCCTCCCTCTCCCATCTTACCCTCTCCCGCATCACACGCTCCGCCATACACGTCGACCCCTGTGACGTCCCCTACAATGTTCCCCTCGTCACCAACGACTGCGACGTCCCTCCGCACCCCGTTTTGGGAAGCGATCTTTCCCTTTCCAGTCTCTTGCGGCTCCCCTCTCTCCGCACCCTCGAAATTCGCGACACCTGGCTGGGCTGCGACACCAAACTCGAGCTTGTCGAGCCGGCGTCGTCCTCGTTGGAGAGGCTCGTCCTCACAGGCAGCATGTATGCTGGCGATACCCAATGCGAGGCCCAGGCGTGTACAGCGTGGCTTCGTGCTTGTCCCTCGCTTCGTTCACTCGAGTTGGGAACCGTACTCGCTCCCCTTGCGGAAAACACCCTCCTCCCTCGTGTCTCGCACGTGCACATCAATGCCTCGCGCATCATCGCCGATGATCTCTCATCGACATTGGACGTATTAAAGCCATGCAGCATCGAGTCCATCTCGATCGCTTACGAAGAACGCCACATGACGTCGGAAGATGTCCCTCTCAAACCTCTTCAAGACGACTTTGCGCGTGAATGCGCGCTCGACGATCTCCAAGATTGGACCACCGCCGTCGACGCCTTCTTGCTCGGTCGCTCCACCCAAGAGTGGAGCGCACTCGCCCATGTGGACGTGTCCCTCGCGCACGACGTGCACGCTGCATGGGATCTCTGATCTTCTCTTCTCTCTCTGGTATACCCTCCTGATCGGTCTCTGTAAAAAGGCTGTACAATGATACATTCCAATTCTGTACACTATGAGATGTCCATGAATACACTCAACGTCATGCGCGTCGGGCGTCAATCTATCCATCAGTGGGACCACTTTGAGGAGCGCTATCAATAAGTTCCGTGGACATGCCGTCGGATCAACGCCAGCCGTTGGTGATCGATCATTTCACGAGGGACTGTCTTGGCCGGCGTGGAATCAGGTGTCTACGACATGTCTATTTGGAGCGTGTACGGGGTAGGTGGCATAGACGCCACTCGCTATTTAGGCAGCGGTCGTGTCTGTGCAACACCTTGACGACGCAGACGCCGTGAAAGTCGTCCTTGTTGGAACGCCACGGTGGACAACAGACACCGATAATAAACAAAAAGATTGGGAGTAAGTACGTCGGTCATTCCATGCGCCGTTGCATGACACATGCTGTTAGTGGCATGACTCCGACTCCGACCATCGCTCCCGAGTTCTCGCTCTGAACTTGAAAGCGCCGGTGGGGGCCGAATACGAGCCGATTCTAGAATACCGTAGATTGGCGTCCCTGCCCTGGAGTGAGAGTCGTAATGGGATTCATGTCCCCCCGGTGGCGGTATCAGATGCAAAGGGAGTGCTTCTACGGGTCGCCTTGTGTGCCATCCGGATGGATGGTTGGCAGACAGCGACGTCACGGTGTCCCAATTAATTCCGTCGTACGATGGGCTCTTCGGCACGAGTGGACCCGCAGAGTGACCTCGTACGCGTATGGGCGCTTGTTTGCATGCAGACGCGCGTTCGTTATTGGAGCCCTGTTTCTGATCCCTACTTGTGCCGTCCCTGCAAACATGAAACGTCCCCCGCAATATACAGTACCGGGATCCAGAACAGTGGTATCGTTCAGCACCCATTAATGATGACGAACATGAAATGATTAATCACCTTTTTTTTTTGGGATGGTTTCAGTTGTCACTAGTTCTACGGTCTAGATTCAATTTCCAGGCACTGATCTTCAAGTTGTTGAATTTTAGCTCGGTCTTGGCGTTGTCTCACTCGTCCCTTGGACCTCGCGCGACGCGAAACATCGATGCGCAACGTCCGAGTCGCACGTGAGCCCGGTTCGGGTTCCGGTCTCCTTGTGCAAGTCCGGGCTGTTGCCGCTTTTCGCTCTGCTCTCTTTCGAACTTCATCAGGACCACATGGAAAAAGCGCGATTCTTTACAGATGGGTCGTCTCTTCGTATCGCCCGACGCGTTTTCCGTCCGATGCGCACACCCAAAGCTATCCAGCACCGCGGAGACTCGCAGGCTTCTCACACCCGCCCCGTTTCTCTGTTTCGCCGCCGCTGCGACTTGAGATTCAAACAGATTCCAGAAGCTCCAAGATATGAAACGTCTCCACCCGGCGGTACAGGGCGAACAGAGGTGTGCGCGCCATACCCGCATGCTCGAGGATGGACCTCTGCGCTGCGCTTTCCCATACACACATGTCTGATGTCGGTGAAACGTTGGCGGGAGAGGTACGTGCCATCGGGACTGCGACGAGTCGGGATGGCGGTGCGCGATGGGCTCATCGTATTTCCCGTACCAAAGGACTTGTTTCGCCCGCGTCGATATGTGCCTGTTTGGCCCTAGTTGATCTACAAGTGCATATGCAAGTTACCCCGCAATCTACGCGCAGTAGGTGTACCGGTCGGTCCTGTTTTCAGGTGTGTCCTTCGAGTGGGGCCTTTCAGGGCCTCTCCCTCCGGCTCGTCTCGCTTGTTCCTCGCTGTACTGCCGGGATTGCATGCGAGATCCTGCGGCGTGCAAACCTCGGTTTCATCCCTCTGCCACGTACATATCGGACGGGAGTCGTATTCTGCGACCGCAGCTTGGGGTGCTCGTCTACGTGATGTCGCTTAAAGGCTTTCTCGGCGTCCTAGTTTATGCGGTGTAAGAAGGCACATCATGTATGTGGCCAAGGGCCATGGCGCGAGCGGTGCCTGTAAAAGTGGGGTTGGGGAGTGCCTGCGGGTGGTTGCAGTTTTGATTCCCGAAATTCTTGGGGGGTTCTCGTGGCGCATGCACACAAGTCACACAACAGTGTCCAAAACACAAGGATAGCTCACTCGAATCTCACCCCATAACCGGGCAACTGTGTGGATCCATGGAGTAATTGTCGTCGATTTTCTCGATTTTTGGAGGGCTTTTTAAAATTCTTGTCCTGGTCAACACCATGTCAGGTTTACTGTACATTTCGAGTCGCGTTAAGCGTTTTGCCTTGCAGTACCCTCGCCGAGCCCTCGGTTGAAGCTTATCTTGTGCCCGTATTTGCCAGTGTCAAGCCGAATGACAGAACGACATCTCGTCTCATCTCGGCGATCATCTAGTCTGCCGTAGACAACTCCTGGGTAACAAGTGAGTTGCTCAAGACGGGGTCGTTCCTACGCTGCCAACCAACATGTACCCGCCGCAGTTTTGCACAACGGGCAGGCACGACTTGTTCTTCCCGTTGACTCTCTGCCAGTGCCAGGCGCCTATGGCAGACGACGCCGCGATTCCAAAACGTATTGGTTATAGGTGAGATGGAACGGTTCGCTTTTCAAGGACGGGTCCATCGATAGGGCTGGCCGCAGCGATCTACGGGAGCCTACATGGCACGCAGACACCCATGTCGCGACAGTGCCGGTGATGACTGCGCATGCACGTTCCCATCGAAGCGACGACGTGTCAAACCAAACCATTGACACGACGCTTGCGCTGGACATTGGACGAGTACCTCTGTCGCCAAGATCCTCCCTGAGCCCCCTGGCTCAGCCTAGGTTTTTTTACATTTACATTTCAAACGCCATCATGATCGTCGCATTCAAGACTCAGAGCGCACTCAAGGACTTGATCAATAGGTACGTACAGTACCTCGTTGCGTCTTATGCAAGGCACCACGCGTGGAATCCGAGCAATGCCAACCGTGACGACGCTTCACTTGGGAATGGAACGTACGACAGGACACGGTGAAGAGCGACTGAGATGCACGAGGGGTACAAGTTTGATGATTCTACCTTGCTCGAATACGGGAACACGAACAACCCAGTTCCAACGATGGCTCGCTGAGCAAACGTCGTTCATCGCAACCAGCCCTGAACATGGTAAGGAGAAATATCTCGGAGACAATGCGCCTAGAAAAGGTCCAATCGAGTGCGCCTACACCCCTGTGCTCCAAGTCACCACACGGATATAATGTATTTCACTATTTTCAACTCTAGGAAACGAAGGAGCACGCGGCCGCCATCCAGCAACGTTCACGAAACCTGTCTACGATACAAGCATAACATATTTATTGAGCATTACAAGGGACTTAAAAGGGAAGAAAGCAAACATGATGCGGAGCGAGGGAGCAATATGCAAATCCATAGCAAGGTGCGGGTTCTGGAGCAGGCGAGCGGAGCAATATTGTTAAAAAAACCGATATGTTGCGGAAAATAGAAGCAGGGGGAAACCTGTTGATGGCAAGTCCAGGGTACCAAGAAACATCGAGAAGGCAGTCAATGCCAACCGTGGGAAAAGCAGGAACGGGGTCGTGATCTATCGTAATGCTTGTGTTGTAATGATGCTGTGGTCATACTTTGAATGCCAGTTCCGAAATTGAGTCAACGAAAGCCGTTTAGTCTCTGAGCAAGCGCATGCACGATGTTTTCAGGGAGTCCGAATTCCCTGGCGAGCGCGCCGTATGGCGTTCCGGGAGAAGACAGGTCCCACATGACCGGCATGAGAGGAAGTTGGGCGTGGGTTGTAGGGTAGTCATGTCGCGCAGAAAAGGTGGAAGTATAAGCCTTGTGGATAGTCGTCAACGTGGCAATTTGCTCCTCTGTGAATACTTTAAAGCACAAAGTCAAAATGGTCAAAATGATTAGCCGAGTGAAGACTGCGTGAACTCACCCCTGCAGTTAATAGCAGCTTCCAAGAGCTCATTAAGAAGCTGAGGTTCATCATGAGGAATAGATTGCCGGTAACGTGCCCCGAGGATATCAAGTGCGGCTAGAACAAAACATTAGCCGTAACATCGTCCAGCGAGGACGTGGTCCTTACAATGCGTGATGTCTGCAAAGTTCAGTTAGTCAGTGGAAACTACGAAGTTGCCGCGAAATACACTAACAGAACAACGAATCGCCAATTGTAATTTCCCAAAAGACCCTGCTGTCGACATCCGCCGGGAACTTGGACAGGATACTGATAAGCAAATGGAAAGGAAGGGAAGCCACCTTCAAGAAATGCGACTAGACAACGAACCATGTTAACGAATAGCAATAGGCGAAAGCAGCTTAACTTACATCTGGCCGTTGGATGAGGTTCAATAGTGAATCAAGCTCCGGCTTTGACATCAGGCACGGTGGCTCATCTCGCAATCCGGTGATGGAGGGTCGAGACCCATTCCATTCGCCTTTCCATGATGGGAATAACTGGTCGAAAGAGTTTTAGTTTCCCACCTTTGTTCCAGCAAAGTAAACGTACCGCATGCATAAGCTCACTTTGGCTACTGAGGGTGACAGTGACCCCGCGCGCTCGCTTTCCTTTACCAAGGACCGAGTTTTGGACTGATCGGAGAGCTGCTCTAGCGATCTCCTCTGTAGCAAGCTCAACGTAGGCATGGCTACAGGTCTTTCCTCGAGGGTCCAAAAGGATATGAACACGGACGATAGGATGCCTCAACCAGGCAGCGACAACAGGAGGGGTAATATCCTGGAGCCAAGTCATCAGATATGGGAGGAACCCATACTTCAAACGAACCCACCCAGGGAACATTGTCGATACGAAGAACAACGTTCTCTGCTCTTTGCGCTTGAGGGGCAATGGCAAACGGAGACGCATGACGCATCAGAGGATTGCAGAGAGACATGGTGCTCATCAAGGATGGCAACGGCTTGGGATCAAATGTGCTCGGTAGCAGTGCAGGTTCGCCTCGAATCGATCGTTGTTGCAGCGGTGAGGATGCAATATCTGGAACCACAGGAAGGCGCCTCTGGTTAATGGTGGATGCTGAAGCGTCGTCGTCCGTGACAGCTTGCAGTTCGAAATCGTTGACGAACGTCTTGCAGACGGCACAATGGATGTCTTTCTCACCCACGATGTTGAGAGCACTGGTCATGCAAGCGGAGCAGAGTAGATGTTTGCAGGGCACAAGAACTGCCATCCGATCGCCCGCACAACCACAGACAGAGCAGACTGTGTGTGGCGATTTGGCGGTGGAGACGTTGAACATCTCAGAGTACGAGTTTTGAAGATGCTGTGGGACAGATTCTGCGATTGTCGACAGACTAGAGCCGTAGAAAGGGTCTTGCAGAACCAACGTTTGAGTTGCGGAGGAAAAAGATTGTGGATAGGGTTCAAAAGCATTCTCATCGATGTCGAAGAGCTCAGTAGAAATCTGAATTGGTACACACATGAGTCACGACAAAATTAATGGCAAAGTAAAACACGGACTTGTCCAAAAGAAGGGCGACGGCGCGTGTGGGCGGGATCCGTCATGCTTCCTTTAAATTTCAATTGGCTAGAGTTTGTAGGTTTAGGTGGCGGTGTGTTCAAGATTCCTAGGGCCCGTCTCGCCGGCGTCCTGTGCGACGGCGCGGAAGCCGACTGGCACATGGGATGAATGTTCGACTGTGTACGAGATCGGCGGTGGTTCGGAAGGAAAGGAGGGGAAAGCAAAGCTGTACAGGAGGTCATCAGAGAAAGCTCGAATTGGGAGGCTCTTGGCAATGACTGACATTCTTCGTTTGCAATGGGTATTGAACTCGCATCAGAAGGAGTGAGGTCGCTAGCTGCGGGTGTGTATATGCGTTTAGAAGTGGAGACGCGTTGTCATGAAAGCAACGAAATGGCATAAAATGATCGAATTAACATGCGGATGCGAATTGGAACGGTGTGAGCCGATCTAACTGCTTAAAGAAACGCATATACACACCATCGTCATCACCAAAGCTTGAGTCCTCGGCAGCTACCTTGATACCATTTTCGTTGGCGCGCGAACGCCAGCTCGCAGCAATATCTGCCAAGCCCTTGTCGGTTAACTGAGCGATGGTCTCATTGTCGGGAGAACGGAAGACAGGAAATTGCTTGAAGCTCGCTGCAGAATCCGGCGTGTTGAGTGTTGAGCCTGAATTTGTCGAGAAGGAACGGAGACTGAGAGGCGTATAAGGCGTGGAAGTGGTGCTGGCAGGAGTGACTGGTGACCGATATAGGGTCTTTTGAGGGCGGATTATGCGCTGCGGAGTGACCGGAAGTCCAAATGCACGCTCCATTCTGTTAAAACGGGCGGCGGCAGGAGAAGTTGGTGCAGATGCGGGAACTACGGGAACAGAGACAGAGTGCTTATGCATGGCGACCGTCGGTACCTGAGATACGCGGTAAGATATGAGTAAAAAAGATCCTGACAAGTTGGACAGCACGCTACAAGGAGAGTGCAATGTTACCTTGAAGTGATTGGATATTGCACAGTGACTGAGAGAGGGCGATATGATGGAGATAGGCAGCGAGGCAGGGACGCTTGAGGTGGCCCGGAAGAAAGAAAAGAATAAGGTGCGGATCGGTGAGAGTACAGATGATCGATATCCTGTCGACGGCGTTTTCTTGGGGGTGTCGGGGACGGCGTGGATGGGTTTGGACAGCCAACCAAAATAACACTAAGGAAACGTGAAACGCAACAAGCTTTGGAATAGAAAGTCCATCGTGGGAAGATTTCTTAAAGAGCGCGTCGCGTAACAGTCACGTGCAAGCAAAGCACTTCAAGATCGAGTACGAGTACGGTAGACCTAGATGGATTCGCTTGCTATGCCAATCGAGACGGGCCCCTGCTTAACCTCTCACCCTACCCGTACTCGGCCTTGTTCTCGGAGCGTTTCATCCCACTCTTCCTTGACGCTTTTAAAACGGCCACGTCTAGTTCCTATTCAAGATAGACAAATAGGGTACATGGACACGACGTACCCTTGTTCTTCTTTTGTTCTCAATGCCAGCTACCATCTGAGCTTCGGCACTTGCTTCACACACCTTGTCAGCACTGTCGAGAACCGGTATCTCCGTTTCCTCGTCACCAGTGGCCATCACCACCCCTTGAACATTTCCTGAGCAGTAATAAGGACTGTAATTGTCAACGAATACATGTTTCGTCTTTATTGCTCATCGCATGGTGATCAGCGGAGGCCCGATCGGAGAGTATGCCAGCCTGTCAAGTTGATCAGACTGTAAAAAATGTGCATGATTTCCGAATATACTGCACTGAAACCTGAATGAAGAACAAATACCTAGTCCATTATGGGAGTGCGACCAAGATTTATGAAGAGGAGGCGGATGATAAAATCAGAGGACAAGGCTTCGAAGTTTGAGAACTGGATTTCTTCTACTTTCCATCTCGCAGACGCACTTAACTACGATCAAAACCACTGTACAGCTACAATGGGGAAAAGAATGTTAAAACGACACTCGTAGTCGCTGTCCACCCTGTGCTTTTGTAACAAGAAGTGTTGGAAAATACGTTAATTCGTTAGGTAGTTACTCACTTGGGAAATACCGGTGAGGTCGGCAAAAGCGCGGTTCTCGCTGGGAAAACCCGGGTGGACCATCGCAAGCAGGACAAGGATTTTTGAAGCAATTCGTGTGTTGGTAGCGAGCTGTGAATCCGATACAATCGGATTGACGGCATTCAGTTCAAGCTTATTATGTAAGTCCGAGTTCATCGTCCACTTGTATGATATTGATGGTACCCTCGACAGCACTTTGCTTGGGTCTCAACTCTTCTGCCGGTTAGCCTCGGACAGAGGTAAATATCTACCTGCAGCTGTTTGAGAACGACACCAGCAAGAGTCAACTCACAGTGCCGATTCATGATTCGTTGGCAGAGAAGCGCTTTAATTCGGACATGCCACAACTGATAGTTCCTAGTAACCTTGTGGAAAACACGGGCAAGATGCCCAGTCGAGCACCTTCTCGTATATTTCCGAGTCGGCGAGTCCCCCTTTTCGAGCATGTGGGTTTGAATGAATGATCAATTGAACAGGGTTAGTTGCTCCGTGCGAGTTGCAACTAGTTTTGCCTTGACCTTCCTTCGAACGCTTGCTATCGCAGGTTCAAGGTCATATGGTACGACTCGGAGTTGTCGAGTTTTAACGTTCCAACTTGGAACGTTAAAACTAGATCGTAAATATGTGATTTCCATGTGAGATATGGCTCGGATCTCGGCACCAACATACTTGCGGGCTTAGTTCCGGCGTGGTCAGTAACCACAGGCACTGGCAGTGAATCGATTGAGCGAACCAAATGATTTGTTGACGGCATGCTTGCTGAGTTGCTGACTGATGAGCTGGTGAATCTTGACACATACTTGCTGACCCACCGACTTCTCTCACACCAGACGTCGGAAGAATGGGTTGATGAGAAAAAGGTCTTGACAATGGGAAGAGAGAAAGCTGTTGAAATGGCTTAGGCTGTCTCAGACAGCACATGGTCTCCGGCTGACAATACATGCATTCTCCATTAGTTGATAGTGCAAGCTGACCACTTTGCCGAAAGGTATAAATACACCCTCTTGACTGCGTCGGTCGACCAGCCACTTGAGTTTAACCTCCAGTCTTCACATTCCCAACTCGATCACAATGCGCTTCTCTTTCTTCGCTGTCCTCTCTGGTCTGGCTGCGCTCACCGTTGTCAACGCCTTGCCAGTTGAGAACTTGCAGGATGGTTTGGACTCTTGTAGTGGTAAGTCTGATTTTTGAGGTTAACGAGTATTGCAGCTTCACTATCATGACAGGTGCGCCATCGCATTGCGCTCGTTCTTTTGGTAAGATTTTTCATGTCAGCAACCAACGAGTGTTCAGCGTCATGACAGGTACCGGTGCGAATTAGTAACGGGCAAAGTGCTCGTGTCCCTCCCGAGGACGGACGCCACTAGGCTGTAAGTCAGATTCTTCATGCCAGCAAGTAACGCATGTTCACCATTGGCAGTAATTCTCGTGCCGGGGAGAAAGATTGGACTGCCGGACAATAGTTTTATTTTCTTGTTAACGGTGTTGCCGATTTCGTCTTCAGTTTGTGTGGTGGATATGCAATATGTTTGGGTCGCTTGATGTCTGACTGGGGGATCGTTTGAGATGGATAACCAGAAAGTTAGCTCACCAACGATGCTAGATGGGTTGTCGGAGTTGGTAAGAAATTCATTGGCAATCACTGTATTCCAGTGAAGACGTGGCCGTTGAAAAAAAGGATCACGTTTCCTATTTTTCTTTCGTCAGACTTGCGTGCTCGCCGCATCATGATCTGATATTTCTCACCCCATAAAACCCGCTACTTATGTAGCAGGTATTACAACATGATTTTTCACAATTTCAACTTCCCTAGAACAGCAGCGATAGCAAGGATAGCGATAGCACCGGAAGTGAAACCCGAGGCAAAAATAATGCGATCTCCGAACATGGATCCTTGTGAATGATCCGCCCCTCCATTTGTATGGCACATCATCGGCCGAGTGTCTTTGTCAAAATGACTCTGAGGAGTCATGTTGAGAATTGCATCCGGGGCTGTGGCTAACCCTGGTAGACCATCCATAGAGCGCATGTTTTTCAGAAGCCAGTATCCACGGAGGGTGCGGGGTGGGGAAGCGCCTTTCGCTTTCAGGTGGTCGCCGGGAGAGATGGGCTGTTCTTCGTAGTGCTCTCGGCCGTTCGAAGCGGCGAGTGATCGGTCGCCAGCTTCCATTTTGTCAAAAACTCTGAGGAGCTGTGTACGATGTGTCGTAAACTTGTACAGTGGGACTGCGTAGCCACAGGACTATTTCATTGTGGGTGCAGGGCGTAAAAAGTTACGGTAAGCAATCCCTTGTAGGATATGATCCGGGATGGGCGAATACGTACCGTGCCAACTTGGTAGACGTCGACGACAATGGCGGCGCGTGATCCTGGCTTGCGGGTTTCTGCGGGGATCAGCGCGTTGTATTCTGGTGTACCGTATTCGTGCACAGTACCTCCATTAAGTTGCTCAGCATGATCAGAATCACAGCTCGGGCAGTAAAGAAACTTACCGACACCAAAGAGCCTCAGGATCCTCGGAGGACCTTCGAAGGCGGAAAACATGACGGTAATCCGGCCATTTTCACGAATGTGTGAGATAGTCTCTATGCCTGAACGCACGATCAGCGATCCATCGTGAGCCTACTTTATGTATTATACGCCGTACCGCTCCCAGAGATATCCTCATACCAGACTTGCTTTGAATTGACCACATGGAAGCAGTCTGCTGTCCCTTTCGGTGAGACATTGATATGTCCCTGGATACTGAGAGGAGCCGTGGCAACCCAGAACATGTGCTGCTTCTGCATCCATTCGAAGAGCCATTCAGGTATCTCGTCGTAGAACTTGCCCATGGTGCAAGGACAATCGAATGGTTTGGGCGTCAAGTTGGAGCGTGACTCGTGTCCATTTATCAAGATTCCTTCGGATAATCGGATTGACCAGCACGCTGCCAGTCATCTGATGCGCATTCGAGTCAGCAAACCGTGGGAATCACGCAAGGGCTGGATGCAATCCGGAACACCCCGCCCAAGCACCGTGTGTCTGAGCTAAATATTCGCCTCCGCGTTCGACTGCGGACGCGAGATTCAATTGACGCACATCATTATCGATACATTCAACCTCTGTTGGGTCCATCATCACACCGCCTCTACAAAAGTGACGTAGTTTGATTACGAATCGAACCCGGAACTTCTTAGTCACCTGGGATTATGAATCGCCGTACTAACGTGCCCTATTCGGTGCTTCTCAGGTTTGTCGGACCCAGAACAATCGAAGAAAGCCAAGTACAGTCACGGTTTTGAGTGCGGTCGATTCAACTTGAATTTATTGGGGATATCTTTTGGGTCATTGAATGTGTTGCTAAAGAGCACGACTAATGTTCCCTTCCCGTCGAATTTGGTGTATCCCACTGGTGACCCACTTCATATGAATGACCTCGCTGAATGCAGGGGGAAGAATTATCGCAAGCCGAGCGTTCTGCGCCAGACGGCATTGTCTGGAGGAAGCTTGATAGATGGGTTCTTCCATTATGCACCAGGTTCTTTATCCTTGCTGCCGTGGTATGTTTTTGAATCTGATTTCATGTTCGCTGTGCTCGAGATATCGACGTCATGTAGGATAGGACCAACATTGCAAATGCGCTTGTGGCCGGCTTGCAGACATCATTAGCCGTTTGTAATCATCAGGCGCGTCGAGCGCTCTGGGTAATTCACTTCCCGGCTTACCAATCTACAGTATACCATGGCTTTGACTGTAGCGTATGCGTCCGCGCGCAAATAATCGATCGCCCTATCATGCTTCAGTCCTTGCATTACCTCCCAGTTTCCATCCGCTTTGCTCTTGAAGGTAAATTACAGCATATGTTCGGCGCTGAAGTATGCAGGACCTAGTTTCATGCTTCCTGCTACAGTCACATTGTGGGGTGGCAGTCATTTGCCCATACCAGGTCAAGGGGTCAGCAACAACTATTCCGGGTAAAAGTTCTCCTGGGATTGGTTGAACGCTTGAATCTTCCAGACCATCGTACCCTTCATTCACCATTGGGCCAGGTGGTCTTCTTCTCCCGAGAGTCGGCTGTGCTGTAATGTGTCTGATTGATCTCCGCGTCCGTGCATATCGCGTCGCAGCTAGATGTCGCCCGTGCAAACATCATATCAACAAGATCCTTGTCCGCACAACCTTCGGGCCTTCCAAGTTTACATCTTCTTGTGATCGGAGTCAATAGGTACGTCAGGTCGTGTTATGTACTATTCTGGCTGCTGTGATCGGGTTTTCAGGTTGATGAGTCCGCGTTCGTTCGACCAGGCCCTCGCATAATTATAAACGGATCGACCTTGCACAACGTTTCACAGGTACACTGGCGTGTTGACTTTTTGTCTAGGATCCTCATCGCAACCGTAATGTTACTGTAATTCCTGTGAGTTAAAGCATGTGAATCCGTGAGATATCTCGCTAACGAGTCAACGGGCAGATCCGGGTGCGTCGAGAACGGCCGATCATCGCCCTGCTGACGTGCAAGTATCTGAACCATCTTTACCGATAACATAATAACATGCTTGCAGAACCCCTCAAGTGCTCCGATACGGTCAGTCACCAGATAGTACTCCGTTTACTCACCGTCCGATGACAAAGCTGTACCCAATCTCATTGTGTGTGCTCTCTGGGATTCCGATTCTAGCTGGTGGCATCGGTTGGTCGCTATTCCAAGTCGTGAATTTTTCGTTGTGAAACATGCTATACATGCTCACTTCTTAACGTCCGAACTGGCTGGCAAACAGGCCTTTCCTCACGGCATGAACTACAGATCCGATTATTTCCGTTGACATTTCTATAGTACACCCGCCGCCGAAGACGCAAGAGGGTTCGGCCGTACGAAGACCGGTATGCTATGTGTTTCATTCTCTTCTCTACCCGAAGGGCAATACAGATGTGAGGTTAGTTATTACACATGCTGCGCAGGGTTATCATTGACCCCGTGAATCTTGTGATCAGAACCAAGTCGTCCTTAGGTCGGCCTTTCTTGTCATCTTCTGACCGCGGAATCAAGTTAGCATGCTCAGAGCTCACTGGATATGTGACGGCACGTACGCTTCTGTCTGTGCTGAGGGGCGGGAAATTTGCTGCGGCGATAGAGTCATGCAGCATTGCACATGATGCTTCTAGACCACTTGTATGCTGTACATCAGTTCAAACCTTGACTTGAGAGTTGAAACTCAATTCGCCGAAGCTGACCGTTTTTCCATCCGGTCGGAGTGGCTATGTATGTGAGTTTGTTTCCGAGCTCGAGTCTCGAGGATCTACAGGAACCATCAAGAAACAATTCGTACGACCCAGGCCGCACCGAGTGGTAGGCTCGGCCAGTTCCGACACCGTCAGCATAGTCTAGTTCGCATCGCTACCCAGTCCCTGCTCCTTCCGAGCTGGATCCACATCAGCAGTTCCACATCATTCCTATTGGTTCGGTGGAACAACACTCAATATACGCGAGTAGGATCCCAATGAGCTGCATTCAGATGTTTGGGAACGCATTCAGAATGTCACCGGTCATGGCTGGCCGAAAGACATCTCGTGAACGGTCAGGCTCGGACGTGCACCTGGTTATGACCTCATATATTTCCGAAACGACTTCCCCAGATCTATGTTTGGAGTATGTGATACGTACCCAGACGTATGCATCCCTAATGAAACAACTTCCCACCTCCAACGATGACATGAACCCCGAGTATACGTATTTCCCACTGAACACGTCCCCTTACCTTGGTCGTAGACTTTTATGGTCTTGCGTTGAACACGGAGGAAGGCCACATCATAGGCGGTCCATCTTTCTGGGGGATACTATCTTGACGCGACTCTTATGCGTAGGGTTCTTGGAAGACCTACGTCCAGACATATTTCGGTCGGTGTGGCTCTCTTCCAAACGCTGGTTCGTATTGATAGCGCTTCCTTGTTTGTGATCGTGATCGTGTGGCATGATCTGATGCTTTGAATATCGATGCCTGGCAGGTCGTCGTAGCTGTGTAGGTAAAACCTGAACTTGACCAAGCAGATCCTTCTGAAGATAGAGCCATATGCTGGTACCGCGTTGATTCATTACTTTGTGAGCGACGTTCATGTCGACGGGCGTCTGCCCACTTACCCTACTCAACTTTGGCGCGCATTGTCAAGTAAGTAGCCAATCTGCCCGGAAGTCATGCGATCAATGCTGAATCACTATTGTCTAGGGGTTAGAACAGAACGACTTTGGTGGTCACTACAACGTACGTGCAAGCAACGCCTGAACGTTGGTAGCGTGACTAGGTCGGACTACCTTCAAGCGTGAAATTTCTTCCCTACGAGGATTTACTTGAGTGAGCAAACGGTCAACGACTTACCAGAACAGGAGGTAAAGTTGAGTATGCTGTCTTGACGCAGTGCGATAAGCTATTGCCATTAATATCGTTGGTTGTCAGTGCTTCAAACATGCGCTGTGTCGTACTGCTGGCACAACCGGATTCGTATAGTCCGTTACTACTATCGGACGATAGGTGCGTTCCGAAGTTCTGCGACAAACGTAGTGTTTCAATCACGACCAAATGGAATAGGGTCTGGTTTGGGTTAATGGTTCGTCTTACTGGGTTGAACAAGGTAATAAACTCATTTTACTTGGCAACAATGATGTCGATATGCTTCTTGTCGGTCCGGGAGATGGCCTCCAGATGTCTGCAGGTATTCTCGCTTTCCTGGTGTTTCTTCGCTGGGCCCCAAGTAGGCGGTAGCCTGTTTAATGGAGGGATTTGCAGAAGTAAGGGACGTGATTACGACTGTCACTCTTTGCTCCATTCGTCAACTCCACGCGGTAGAGGCTGATACGCTGGCATTTCTCACAGGACCCAGAAATTGTTCTTCATTTGTACTGACTCGTGGTATTCTTCTCACCATCTTGCAGATCGGTACACTGACGACCAAAGTCAGTACCGCTTCCGAGTTGTATTGGTAAGGAGTCGGTTAATGTGGAGTGGGGCTGGTAAGCACATCCGGTGTTTGAGCACGAGCTTTGGCCGTGGATGCGGCATTAATGTGACCTATTCAAAAGGTTCAAATCAAGAAGGAGCACAAAAGGATGTCGACGAGCCAGACACGTGTGGAAGTGTGATAGTCTAGGGAAATGAGAGTGGAAAGTAATTCGCTTTGTGCCGGAGTGTGAAGCATTGTGAAGGTGTAAGATGCGTCCGGTCGATCGGTAGTTAAGAGAAATGATCAAGTGTGACAGGTTTGAAGTCGCTCAGGGGGGACCATGTGAAGCGCCACCGAGCGGTGCTGCCCGAGCCACCCCGCATTGACGTCCACACCTCATCCTCGCCCACCACCATCCTTCATCACCATTTAAACCGCTCCATCCATCGTCCGAAGCCTCTGGCTAGAAGCTGGGGGGTCCGACGTCCTCCACTTTGCGCGTGTGCATAGATCAGTTCTGGATCGAGATCATGACTGCAACAACCGCACGAGGCACCAGTGGTCGTCAAACGGACATTGTACGTGTACACCCAACTCCTTCCTCGGCACTAATCGACCTCGTGTTACCAGCAGTCTGCGGTTTCCCGTGCCCCCCTCTCCTCACCGGACGACGACTTTGCCATTTCGTCCCATCCCACGCCCACCTCTACCCATACGAACTCTTCGACGACCCCTTTGACGCCCCACAGAGGTCGCCCGACAGCGCGCTATCCAGACTCGCTTGGCAGAGTCCCTCTTCACCGTCGTGGCACCTCCAATACATACGAACGTCTCGAAGATCTTCTCCGCGAAGCTGGCTACAAAGAGACGCGCGTATTCACGCCAGAAACAGACCGCAATGCAGCGTCGACCGCCGAAAAGGATGGCGGAGCAGGGAATAGTGTGCGGGGAAGTGTTGGGGCCGTCGTCGACTTCATTGCTGGGCTTGTGAGTCGGGGTTCGAGCTTGTCGCGCGAGGCAGCGCCTTTGCAAGACGACTCTGCACAATCTACCTTGCATCCGTGGTCACCTCCGCCCTCACCACTGGCTCATGCAATACACATCAAGAACAACAGGGCCAAACGTGTTCCATCGAGGGCTTCTCTCTCCCGCAATGACTCTTCGGAGAGCATCCGTCGCCGCTCCTATGTTGACCTCGCTGCCGACGCGTCGCAACGCACTCATTCGTACCAAGCCGTACAACACCATCAATCTTCTCAAGAACTGCCTCATCATCCACGTTCATATCTCAGGGCGCATCATCACCATGTTAATAACCGCCACCATCACCATGTTAATAATCACTCATCCAAGTCAGCATCTACTAAGCCAAATCCTCCTAATGCTCGTGCGTACCTTCGCCATATGGCATCAGCACCAAACATCCAGCCACTCGCCAAGCGCCCGTCATTATCGGAGGCTCCTCTGAGGTCACACGTTCTCGGACGCGAACGTCGAAGCGGCACGCGTCCCACGTTTATCCTCAACGATGAAGACAGTATCGCGGAATCCGACTACGAATCACGCCCCTGCATTACCGTAGGGGATAACGAGCGACAGATACACCCACCACTCCCACGAAATTGGATCGAATCGGTCGCCAAAGCCCTATTAAGTGGGGTCGGCGGCCCCACTGTCGTCGTTTCGGAGGCTGCGTCCACGAGGACGGTAAAGACGGCATCGACACGGAAGAGCACTGCGCTATCCGACAAGTCGAACCAAGGAGAAAGAGGAAGGACACTGACGCGAGGGACGAAAGCGCCGTTGCTTTGCGTGCAGGTGCAGGACGTCAAGGCGAGGACAAGCGAGGGTCAGGTGGCCTGCACGAGAGTCATGTGTCGTTCCACGCCCTCGTCACGGACAAGTTCACGCGTGCGGAACAGTGCCCATGAAGATCACGCAAACACTAGGAGCAACGGGAAGAGAAGAGAGGAGGATAAGTCAAGGAATCGTCGGAGAGGAAAGGATCGGGACGCGGACGTTGTGCCGTCACTCGCTCGAACGCGGGTAGAGAACGACGACTGGATGGCACCACGTCAACGTTATGCGAGGGGTTGGGGCATGGAGGGTAGTGCACAGGCCTACCCAGATGGAACATGGTCGGACCACAGCGACCACGACGATGATGACGATGACGACGACGAAGAAGGGGAGCTCGGTTTAGATCGTTTGCTCGTCCCTGCTCGACGACAGCACTCTATTCAGAGTCTACGAAAACATCTACATCGACCTCCATCGCAGATGTTTAATGGCCGTGGTGCGCCAGGTACTAGAACCCCTAGAAGCGGAAGAGCGAGTCCATTTGGCGGGGCTCCGACCAGCCCACTAGATTGGGGCGATACGTCATGGGGCACAAGTCGCGGCCGAGAATGGTTAGCGAGCCGGGGCGGGGAAGACGAGGATGGGTATAGTCACGTCTTCTCCGGTTCGGACGTAGGGACGGGCAGGTCCACCACCAAATGGAGACGTGGCCTTCCCGGTCTCGCGCAATGGACGACATCTTCGTGAGTCTGTGATACTTGGGGTCCATGAGTTGACGGCAGTTCTTCCGTCTTTTAATGTTTACTCACATTTTTTCTGCAAATGGATGTATGTATGTTTGGGATGCATAATGTGCGGTTTTGTTACTATGGCAATCTTTTACTGTGTTTTTTTACTGTTATTTCGTCCCCACAATCGTAACCATATGTTTAATCGTGATAGATATAATGAATCTTTTTGTCGAGGGTATGTGTGGTTGATCACTGGGTGAGGATCGCGAACCCAAAAACTGTCCCGCATCGATTCCTCTCCAAACGAACCTCGAGGGTTTCACCGAGAAGCCTTAAATTGATAGAAGAAGTAGAAGACCTGCGCCTGGCGCACTTGGTGTGATAAAGATACACTCCCCGTCAAGATCTGTACCTGAAGAAACTGAGTGCAAACGTAAAATAGAAAAGTCGAACCCGTGATCTTTGTTCCTCCTGGTCATAAGAGGGCACAACAAGAATCAAACAAAATGGATATGAGGCATCTGCACGATGATATTCATCGCTCTGAACTCCTCGCTGACTTCCGAATCATCCTCTGCAAGCTGTTTCCCTTGTGCATTAGGTAAGAACACCTTCTCTTCCAAGGCGACGACACGCTCAGCCCATTCTGGCGGTGCCTCGTATACCTTGGGACGCGCCTGGAGTGCCGCAAAGTCGATGATGATGGCAGGAGCATCACGTGGGAGTCCCAGCTCGATGCGACGATTGAATGACGCACACATGAGCCGGGTGAGCACCGCGAGGACAGCATACCGCGTCGGGTCGGGATCAGCAGGGTCGGGGAGGGCGGAAATGGACCAGTCAGGGTGAGAACAACAAAAATATTCGAACTCGTTGCGGAATGCGGTGGTCCAGCCGAGGACGAAGAATTCGTAGATGCGATAAAAGGAGGCGGAGGGCGAGTCGTGTTGTCGATTGCCCAGGAGACGGGAGATGATGGATGGGTTCGAGGTGCGTGACGTGCGCCATTCGTATGGACATTGGATGGGATAACGTGCCCGGGCTTGCACTGGATTTGCCAGGAGCTCTGACACGGACGGAGGAAGCGGCTCTGAGGACGCCATATACTTTTGGTCTGCAACAGTGAGATGGAAATAAAAGACACGTCAATGAATACCGACCTCGAACTTGTAGAGAGTTGCGACACTGCCACGCCGCCCAACATGTCTGGTCTTGACAGTCTCCTGCGGCGTCGACCACCAACTGTCTGGGACAACTTCAAGTCCAACCCGCTGCTTTTTCTCGCTCAGCAAGTCTATGCTTGGAGCCAGCTCACTGCTTCGGTGACCTCGACTCGGGGAGTACAGGTAGTTTGCATATCTGATACACACAGCTCGCACTACTCTCAACCTACACTCCCCACCGGAGACATCCTCATCCACTCTGGGGACCTCACACACACTGGCAGTCTCAACGAGCTACGCGATGCTCTCGACTGGTTGAGCTCTCATTCACACCCTGTCAAGATCTTCGTCGCTGGCAACCACGACGCCGCGCTTGCCGACCCCGAAACAAGGCAGCACATTCTTTCCACGTACCCATCCCTCACATATCTCGAGAATTCGTCTACCGAGGTGACCATCCGTGGACGCGCACTGCGTATCTACGGGAGCCCATACACCCCCAAACACGGTTCATGGCAATTCCAATATCCTCGTGTATCTCCGCGTTTTTATGCGCGCGACCAAGTCGGCCACAGAGCTACAGAAATATGGTCTTCTATCCCACCTCTGACGGACATTCTTGTCACGCATGGTCCTCCCTTCTCTCACCTCGATCTTAGCGGAACAGGGTGCTATGCACTCTTGGCAGCAATATGGCGCGTTCGGCCGAGGTTACATGTATTCGGACATATACATGCTGCGAGAGGCATTGAATGTCTTGCTTGGAATGAAGCTCAGGCACTGTACGAGGAGATATATGCAGGAATAACGGGATGGGGTGGTTTGGCGAGGTTAATCTGGCGGGTTGCTGTCGAGAAACTGAGAGAACGAGTTTGGGGAAGAGACGGAGATAGAGGGCGAACAATTCTGGTGAATGCAGCAGCGGTCGGAGGTGTGCGGGATGAGGAGAGGAAGGGCGCGATCGTGGCGGTGGTATAATCTCAAATTCGGGCCATCTCACGCTCTGTCGCTGAGCGCACTTGGCGGCCTTGATGTCTTCCCCGTTCGACGTGGCACTGGACATTTCTAGGGGGATCGTTTCACCCTGGTTCGTACGTATCAGAATTTTCAACCGCCCCGAATCCCTGAAGCTCAATCCCCGACATTTGGATATGGGCGGTGGGTATCTGAATCGGAAGGGAGAAGAGTAGGCTGTACAGTGTGTCCCTTGCTTGTCCCTTGCACTGCAATTCATGTTACGCCGTGGGGCCAGAGTCTATATAGACACATTACAAGTGCCAGAAGTTGAGAGCAATCCGTCTTGCCTGCTTGCCTGCATCACACGTCACTGATACATTCTCTACCATCATGGGTAACAAATCTTCCAAAGCCGTGGACCACTTCGCCGAACTCATCCATCAGGGCAGAACTCCGCCCGGAGAGGCTGAAAAAACATACACCAAGGAGATGATTGAGGAAGGGCTGGCAATCGTCGCCAAATACTTGGATTCCAAGAAGCTCAATGTCTCCATCGTCACCGTCGGGGGTGCCGTGAACACCGTGTTGCTAAAATCCCGTGCCTCCACGGGTGATGTCGATTTCTTTTACCGTACAAAGACCGCTTCCGCCATCGTGCATGAGGTCGTGGAAGGTGGAAAACTGGCTGAAAAGAAACTCAACCTGAGCAGCCAGTGGTTGAACAACCACACCGTCGTCTTCATAGAGGTGCAGTCGTTTCGCAAAACAGTCCATCGTCTCCTAAATTTTGGTTATATTACGCAGGAAGGGACGATACACGATTTATACATTGAAGCCATCGATCAGAACGAGAAAGTATTCAGCGCCAAGGGGTTGACGGTGTATGCCGCTCCTTGGAACTATGCTTTGATGACCAAACTAGACCGTGCAGCACAACAGGGTGCCAAGTCTTACGACATGGCTGATGCCGTGGATTACTTGGAACGTTTAATCCATTCGAGGGGTGAACACGCTGTGAAAAGGTCGGAACTGGAGGCTTGGGCAAAGCAATACAAGCTTAGCGAGCCAACGAAAGCGGTGATGGATAAGTTGGCCACGGAGTTCAAGGAGAAGCACAAGAAAGATGGTCTGGTTAATTAGTCCTCTGAGGTCGGTCTCGGAAATGTACTACTAGTGTTCATCAGTGGTTGGCATCATGTCATGCCTGCTATCATCTCAACCATGTACTGTGCAGTGTAGTTACTATGAAGTTTCGAATTTTGATTCCGAGGCGAGCTAAACGTCGAGCGGAACAGAGTCAGATCTAAGCCTACCACCTGCCGGTGCTACTAGTGTACAACATGCCGTACCGAGAGGCACAAACAACTTGCGGCCTTCACTCAGTATCGTCAAAGCCAGTTCCCATGACATACCTAATCAACCGTGAATGAGTGATCGCGAATATAAGCTATCCCTCTCCAGACAAGCTTCGCGGATTGGCTGACCTCGGTATGTACTGTACTGTGTTAAGGTAGACGAGAACTTTGAAAGACGGTGGTCAAACGACTTAGATTATACAACACCTCTGTTTGTGCCAGTTCGTCACCAAACCAGTACTAAAATAGGAAGTGCCGACGATGCCCGCCTCTTGTTTTCCGTCTTTGCTTTGTTCGAAGAGGTGACTTTCTTCCGAGTCGTCTCCGTGCTTTGCAGCAATGCTCTTTCGCGAAACCTTGTCCCGCTTGCTATGCTCACTTGCGGGGTGCCCAGAGGGCCGCGGAATGTCAAACAATAAATTCCTTGCTTGGTGATCGGGATTCGGGATTCGGACCAACACCGGCGATTTACTAGGGCTGTGGGGAATGACCCGGCCAACCCATCCGTGAAGATCATCCATGGAGCCCCAGTCCCACAGTCCCGGCCCCCACTACGGCGCGTCCCACTACCACCCATTGGGTGCGGAGTTCACAGCGAGGCAGACCATTCCAGAGGCCGAGAGGGTCGAGCCACCCCTGGATAAGATGCTATACACGCGCTATGGATTTCACGTTGCAGCCGTGGCCTCTGATCTGAGATCAGGAGTCATCAGTTTGGATCCGAACACGCTCACGCTGGAGGAAGTGGCCGCCGTTTTGATGGAGAAGTATGGCACTGCGGACGAGGCTTTCAAGGATGCGGTGCGCTACATCGTAACGAGAGTGCAAAGAGAAAAGTCCATCCCTGGCGAATACTGGGATCTCCACCCCAACTCCCCAGAACCCCGGGCCCTCCGGCTGAAAAGCCCCCGGTATTTCCAGTTTGTCAATACCCCAAGGCATCTTGAAGGGGATAAGGCACATATCTTGGAGGGGTTTGAAGTGTTGCCAACCAACGATATCGTCGAAATTGGACGGCCGTGCTGGATTCCTCAATCGCAGTGACGCACTACATCCAAGATCAATGGGGGCCATCCCTAGAGGACGTTATCGAGAGGGCTGTGAAACAAGGGTACGGCGTTCGCGTACTGAGGTATGTCGACAAGCGCCAGCTTCCACCCCGAAGTGAGCCCCCAGTGCTCTTTCCAGTTAGACGACGGGAGCGATCCCAAGGGTTCGAAGCTACTCAGCAGGACTATGTGTCCTTTCTGTCTGTAGTCGAGCTACTGATGCAGCAACCTCGCTTTGCATCGTCGATATTCAGAGGTGGTATTTTGGGCCGGATATGCCTCGAATTCGTTCACCTGGAGGATCTGCTGGAAGGGCCATCATCTGATGCTGAAAGGCACGGCCTTCGTTGGGTTGGCAATGGAGAAGATTACTGCCAGTGGGTTGAGAATTATGTGTCAGAGGAAGAGATAGAGCTTCTCATCGGAACGTTCTATATTGCAACAGGCAAGCGTACAGACGGTTATAATACGAATAACAGCGCTGAACATGCTATAGACCGTCGAAAACAGTTTGCGAAAAAGTCGTTCTTCCCCTCCCCTAGCACATGGGAAAAATCAGGGCTCAACACCAGGGTTTGGTCGAATTCTCCCGAAGAAAAGTACAGGTCGATTATACGAACTGCGACAGAATCGGACGGGGCCATTGAATGGGACTCTTTCTGCCAGACCATGCCTTCGGAGTACAGCAGAGTGGAAACAGCACCTCCGTTTGTTCAAAAACAAGACGGAAAACTTTTTACGTTCGGTTGAAAGCGAGGCCAAGGACGTCATCAGGAACGGAGGGATCTAGAGAGCATCGTAGATCCCTTGGTTCAGTATACTAGCAACATTGACTTAGAGGCGGCGGTGCATAGATAGACGTCCACCACTTACTTTGGGTGTCGACCGTCAGTATCGGTGTTGACGTCGACGCTTTAAGGCATGTCGTCGACTTCCTTGAGCCTGTCAGCGTCTCCAACCACATTCCTTTCCCCTTCTTGATATACCATACTGATATTTCACTCCGACATTGGCATCCATATAGAAGGAGCACCTACAGCGTGAACTATTTCCGCCCTCCTTGGTGGTTTCCATGATGGACTTGCAACACTTCGAGGTTCAAACTCGACAATCTGCACTACTTCAGGAGTTGGAATATGTTTTCAACTTCTGCGGCAGTATGGTTCGTTGGATAGAATAAATTTCTAGTAATAAGATGCATATCACGAGCTTGTAGTCTCTCGTGTACACTCCGCACTCCAATTGCTGGGCGTCAGCTCCTTCACTCTTCGCTGAAACACGCTGAGAGTACAGAGTTCCGGCGATCCGGGAAGGTGGTCTCCTTCTTTTGCGCACAAGGGTAGGATCAAATTCTTGTTCCTGTACCGCATCCGAACATCTAGATGCGACACGTGTCAATGCTGAACGACCCGACTCAGTGGAAAACGTACAGTGTTCCTCTTTCGCGTGAGCACCCCACAGTCCATTCAACAAGTGTTGCAACCTCGATCCTTGTCCCCCGTGCCCTTTCTTGAAGAGTTCAAAAGTCACAGACGACGTAAACGGCGGCCACCTTTCAGTATGTATTAGGCATTATCACCACAAATAGCAGAAAGAACGTCGTACTTCTCATCAAAGACATCGAATGTACTGCACAGTGCAGCCAACGTAGAGTCATGTGTACTATAGACAAGGATTTTCAATGGATTCTTCTCCCCTTGCTGCACCCTGGCCTGCATCTTGGTCGTCATATCTGCAAGGAGTCGACCCATGCCCAGACGGCGACCCTTCTCGGACTTGACTGTGCAGTGGAACCAAACATTCGTGAGTTTCATGCCTTTCCGAGATTAGTGTTCGACCTTACAAACTGTTTCGATGCCAGAAATCAGTGGATTATCAGCAAGATAGAAGGTAACATACTTGTAAACCACTCGTCTGATACCGCAGATTCCTGGAAGGCAACCATGAACATCATCAGATGACCTTTGAACCCGGAAGCTGGGGACATACGATCAAGTCAACCACTTCGGGATCCCAGAAGTCGTCTGGGACCTTGATTCCGTGCGCTGCGGCTGAACGAACCTAGCGTTATATTCAAAAACTAGTTCGCAAGGACTTTTCTGGGGCTCACAGTATCCAAAATCCCCGAAGCGCGAGGTGATCCGTCAACGCGGATCGGTTTACCTCTAATATATTTCGACAATCTGGCGTCCAGAGTCTGGAGTTGAGAATTCCACCTAGCGGCGGCGGCTACGATACCAATCATCAGTACCCTCCTCATTTGGAACAAACGACATACCTTCTGCGAAGCGCAGCTCTAATAGACCAAGCTGAGGGCAAGATGGGATGTTACTGATGATGTTCTCGTCTACCTTATTCCTGTAGACGCGTGTTATCATCGCCATTCCATCTCTTCCCACAACATACCTAACCAAGATGGATGGTATCACGCCAGTCGCACAGTGGGCTTGGGGGTATAACCCATGAACGATATGTTCGAGGGATTCGATTGTCCGTGGGACGTTTGTCGAGCTAGACGAATACGCAACCTAGTCGGGAGGCAAACACACACGATAATAAGTCAAAGTCACCGAAAATAAGCCTGATTTTCGTTCCGAAGGGTGCTGGGGAGAAATCCGAGCCTGCGAGGGTCAACCAACGCTGCATGGCGAACGACACAGGTTCCGCTCACTTGTCAACGTAAAGCTGTCGCAACGCGACACCGAAATTGTACGTGGACTGAGGGTCGTTCAGCAACGCGTCGAGTGTACCCATGAGCTCGTAGATGCCTACCTCCTTCCCAACGTCCGTCAGGTCACCCAAAAGACTGTACAAATGACGTCAGAACCACGCCTTGTCCTAGCATTGAATGTTTACGTACCACAGATTCGCAACAGTCTTCCCGTCCCGCATCTCTGTTCCTTTTTTGAACCACGCCCCCACGGGGTGTGGTTCGCTGAGTGTCGTCGTCGTCGAATTCACTGCTTCACGGAACCGTCTCGCCACGGAACACATCTGCCAGTGTTCGGGAATGGACGCGGGTGGATCTGCCATACGGGTCCTCACTGGGGTCCGCTCTCCTGGAAAAAAATCAGGCGTGCAGGGAATCGGCAAAATGGATTTGCGACACACCATGTCTCACGTAGACGTGGACCTGCTCGAGGTCGAGTCCTGAGGGAGCTTGTGGGTATCCTTCGACGTCCAATGACTCTCCTACCAACTTGTGTGTAATGTATAATGCATGATCAATCTGGCTCAAAGTAAGGAAACGATACTCACCAAGCTACCCACGCGACCACTTCCTTTCCCCATAGTGTGTTATGTCCCAAGGTTGAGCACTTAGCGTGTATGGCTAGCAAAGTTTGGATCTCAGGACAGGTTTCGACTTGAAGCGCCGGCAAGGATCGTTCGCCCAGTAAATTGACAAGTGATGCATGGCCGCCATGGCAGGAACATATTCGAAGTAAAATTCACACCATCCTGGGAAGTGACTCTGCCTCCCGAAATAGCTTGCTGCACAATTCCTATTCATACATTCTTTCGCTAGCCAAGCGTTATGCAAGGTATAAGGACACAACGGAAATCGGCCTGACCCTGCCCAGGCGCTGCCTAGGGCTTGATCGCAATCTTCAACGCCCCTCGGCTGCTCATCTTGTTCAGCGCATCCTGGTATTCTTCCAACTTGAAAACATCCGTAACCATTCCCTTTACCTTGACTTTTCCGCTGTCAAGGTAGGCAACAGCTCGAGGGAAGCAATACGTCTGCGAGAAAGATCCGATAATCTACGGCGAGAAGGGTGAGGAAGAACGTCCCTCTGAGGGACCAATGCAACCCACGTTGATCTCGTCACCAAAAATCTTGGACGGTGGCCAGTGTACAAGGGCCTTATTCTCGTAGACGCCGTATATCATCAATGTTCCGCCCCTGCGCACATAGTTGATGGATTCGTTCGCAAGCTTCTCCACTCCTGTAGCCTCCACAACGATGTCGAATCCGTACGGATTGTCAGTTTTAAGTTGCGCCCACTGCGGCTCAGGGTTCTGACGGTCGAGTTCAATGTACTCGTCACCAGCTTCGAGCTGCTTGGCGATGTCCATCTTGATGCCCTTATTCGCGGCGATGACGACCCTTGAGGCGCCATTGAGTTTCAGGAGCTGTGCCAATATAAGGCCTGTAGGACCAGCACCGAGGAGGAGGACTTCAACACCGACTGGCGGGTTGAGTTTATCGAGGCCATGGATAGCGCAGGCGGCGGGTTCCAAAAGGGTTGCCTCTTCATCCGTGAGGTTCTTTATCTTGTAAAGTTTCTTTTGCTGACTGGATGGCGAGTTGGCACCTCATGATCAATACCACAATACGGGATAAACTTACTACACGATATATTCGGCAAATCCACCGTCCATCGTGACGCCTCGCGCATTGAAATCCTCACACAGGAGGGATTGCCCACGGCGACAATAGAAGCAATTGTCACACTGCACCGGATCGAACAAGTTAGAACCCTCGTTTCATTCGTTGAGCTTGAAAAAGCACACTCACGGTAATGCCCACGTCAGCAACGCATCGGTCTCCAATCTCGAAGCCCTTGACGTTTTTGCCCATTTCTACGACCGTGCCGATGGCTTCATGGCCAGGGATCAGCTATTATGGGGAAAGATAAGGGATTTGATTAACGCCACTGATCCGAACAGGGAGCTTTACCGGGAACTTGGAGATGAACTCGCCGTCGTGGATGTGTGCGTCAGTGCCGCATACACCTATAAAATACACAGCGAGCTTATCGGTCAGCGGTGAGCAGCGATCCAGTAGTTTCCCGACTGACCGCAACACGTCACTGCAGAACACGGTTAGCACGCTGATTTTGACGATTAGAGGCGAGTGAAAAAGGTCACCTTTGAGAAGGACGTCATCTTCGCCGACCTGGGGTATCGGGACTTCCCTGATCTCGAAGTCTTGTGGCTAGATAACGACCACGGATCAGGTGCGACACATCGGATGCTCAGTGAAGTGACCTTGGTGTACCACAGCGCTCTCATAGTACCTTGGGGCATGTTGGGGACGATATAGGGGATCGAAGGATGGAGAAAATCAAGGGGGAGAGAAAGGACGGGGCCTTCGCGACCCGCTCGCCTCCATTTTATACTTGAATTTCTTTTCAAAAAATCGACTAATCTAGTCCGTTTTGGAATGCCACTGTAAGGTACATGACGTCACTTGTCGAAAGCACCCCAATTTCCCTTTCAGGCAAGTGGCCACGCTTATTGAATCGTATCACGTGGGTCGTTCGTCTGGCTACTATCGACTTGACGGATTTTTTTAGGGCGCACATGGAAACCGGTCATAGTAGCACCACCGGCAACTCCTCATCCATACGTGCAGTTAAAGATATCGCATTTGGGAGCGTAAGCTGCATCAAACCAGACGCATCACTCACTTGGCTCATTTTCGCACATATAGATTGCTGGCGTCGCCGCGGAAGTCATTGAATACCCATTTGACCTAGCAAAAGTCCGCTTACAGTCACAGGTTCTTGATAGCACTGCCCGCTCGATTGTCTAGTCCAGACATGGCGAGATGAGGGCATTCGGGGACTCTATCGCGTAAGTCCCTCGGCCGCCCCCGCCCTATCATTCACCATCAATCCTCGTACCCTTCTAGGGTATCCCAGTTCCCATATTCGGTGCCATGGCACAAACTGCTGCTCTCTTTGTAACCTACAGTCAACTTCAGAGCCTTATCTACTGGTCCACTTCCAGCACCCCCCCTCGTCAGCTCACCCTTGCCGAACTCGGTCTTGCAGCAGCTGGCGCTGGCTTTCTCACCAGCTTTATCGTGTCCGTGGTTCCTTCACCCATCACTCAACGACATAATGACGTACGCTTATCTTCAGGACCCCAATAGAACTAGTCAAGTGTAAGATGCAGGTCCAAATGCTCGCACTTCCCCCGAGAGTCCCGGACTTCAAAATGATACCCCGCCCATTTGTTCGCGCAACCACGATCACCAATGACATCACTCGTCCATCCGCTTTACGGACACTCACTCCACGGAAACTACCGGCTCCACTCGCAATAATCGCAGGTATCGTACGCACTTCATGTCTGAAAGGCCTCTGGGTGGGCCACGTCGGCACTATGATTCGTGAGACCGGAGGAACGGCTGCATGGTTCGCCTCGAAAGAACTCTTCGCGTCATTGCTTGTTGCTAGGCGCACCCATCGCCAGCCGTCTCTGTTCAGGAGGTTTACGCCCCATAACCAATCCACCGATCTCTTACCCTGGGAATCTACCCTCTCTGGTGCACTAGCCGGCGGTGTGTGTGTGCTCTCGCTTTACTCTGCGGATACCGTCAAGTCTGCGATTCAGACATCAGAAGAACTCCGTCCTCTAGATAAGTCTACCCATTCGGCACGTCTGAGGAACAAGGTAGGGGGGTTTTGGGAAACGGCAAGGGCGATATACAAGGCGCAAGGGTGGAGAGGCTTATATGCTGGTTGTGGCATGACCGTAGCCAAAGCGATTCCTTGCAGTGGCATTGTGTTCGTCGTATATGATGGGCTTATCCAAAGATACGGGTGAGCGCTGAGGGATTGGGTACCAACCCACGCACTGCTAGATATCACACTACCTAGACCTATATTTGTATTCTGTGTGACATAGCCAGTTATATTTACATTCGATCACTTGGCCAACCATTCTATCACGAAGAGCGCCGCTTCCTGAGTCATGGCAGGGGTACACTCATGCCCAGCATTTTCATCTAGAAATACCTTTTTCACACCCGACTCACCGACTTCTAAGCCCTCCACAAACTCCTTACACGTACTCCAAGGCACCAGTTTGTCCTTGGCGCCTGATAACACGAGTATCCTCTTCCCCAAGAAAGGGTTCGAAGAATCGTCTGTTATTTCCCGAAATGCAAAGCTGGCGGGATCGTACGCGTCCACGTAGGCTTTCAAGTGGAGCGGATAATACGGTGCTTCAAAGGGGACTTCGGCAAATTGAGCACGCTGGGACATGAGTTTGGTAAAATCTGGGCATCCGATGATAGGAATGCCGAGCTGGATCCGATGTTCTGGTGAGAAGCGGCGTAAGGGAGTAGCTTAGATGCAAAGGATCGAGTTCGGGGGAACGTACCGCGTGTGAGGGCGATCCAGGTGGAGTGACCTCCGAGACTGATACCTGCCACTCCCCACTCGACGATGTTCCGCTCGACTTGAGGGTATAGATATGCAGGGATATGGTCGATCAGGAACGTGAGGTCGTGCGCCGTGCCAGCTGACCAGTCCTAAATCAGCATCAAGGCGAATTTGGAGTGATGGGGTACACATACTCTGTATTGTGTACATGTCGACGCTATATAACATGCATGTCAGTAGAGATGCTCGGAGATCGGTTAATGCAACACAACTGACGCATGCTGAGGGTTGTTCCTAGTGGGATCCTTGTGCCATCCTTCGTTGCGCAGGGGATCTACGAGACGTTTTCCATGGTTGCGATGATCCTGATCTCCTACAAATCAGTGACGCCCAGCCAACGCAGCTCCATCGGAGGGTACTTGCATACGTGATGATGATCAAATCCTTTTTCCTCTCTGCACCTGGCGCATAGGTGAGTTCGAGGATCGATTTCGCAGTGGGTATGACGCTTTTCGTGGACAGCGTACGGCCGTGCAGCAGGAAGAGGGCATGCACAGGTAAGCTGGACTCGACGCTATCACGGTGGGTGTGGACGTCGACGAGGATGCCGCCGACGAAGAATGTGTTGATGGTGACGGACTCGGACATGATGGTGGGATGGTGAAAGTTTGATGGGATCGAGCATGGCGCCGGCGTCGAGCTTGGACAGATCAAGCGGGGTTTCAGGCCGCAGCCGAATGCCGAGCATAAATGGATGGCGTGATGGGTGCACAGGTGGGGCTGGGTTCCGAGGGGTGGAGGAGGATATAGAGGGTTCCATTGCCGATTACTTTGCAACTCGCTGGGGAGGGTTCAATGTACTAGTAAACTCGTGCAAGCTCACACTGGAATGCCTCGGCTCAGACTGAAGAGCTTCAAGGGGTCCGGGACAATCAGGGGCTGTAAAGACAGTCAAACTTGGGTTCTTCTGACTGTGGCACTATGACTCAAGGAACGACTCGCCACTGGCACACACCTCTATTCTATCCCTCTTCAACCCCTCTTGTTTACACCAACTCTTCGCTGAATCTTTTCGTCCTGTTCCAAGAAAAAAGGCAGTGACCTTCGAACGACTTGAAGTTGTGTTTCCTGCAGGCTGTCGACATTTCTGAGACCCAACCAAGTTCCAACCTCAATCGATTGGAGCTTGTACGCTAGGCGAGGTGGGTTCTTGAAACGTTGCACAATGCGCATTGATGTCCTGCGTTGGCGAAACCATTCAACCAAACAAGGTTGGCGGCAAATCTCATTTGTCTTCCCATGCAATACTTCGAGGATCAGAGGATATTCATCCTGATCATAGGAAAGTCTAACCATCGTGCGCCATTTCAACCTTGGGAGAGACATCCCGGACAGACGGCACGTCGTTTTCACCTGACCGCTGTCTGGCACAACCGACACTCCACTCAAAAAGAGTTTTGTATAATCATATGGACCCAACGTCGCCTCCAATTGCTGTACGGTGGACCCATAATGTATGTCACAACAACTCCTGGTGCCCAACGCTCAGCATGCCATAGGGTCTCGTAAACATAACTGCCACACAGTTAAGCGTAACATATATATGTGGTACAGGATTTGTGCTGAAGATTTGAAGCCACATGGGTCTACGGTGAAGCTGAAACTTGAAACCTGCTTGTCAACGTTGGATGATTCTACTATGTAGTCAATGAGACCTTCCTTCTCCTCTACCAGAGGACAAGTGTTCGTGAGTGTCTGGACTTGCTGCTTCTCTGTGGACATTCTTATCTCGTGTATCTCGTCGTTTCAGTGATGGGGATCCGCGCCAGTGAATCCGGTGGAGTTTATGCTTTCCAAGTCGCACCTGGGCACCGCTTCTAGAGTTTCACCCTTGGCTACCGAAGCCGTGATGACACGGCAGCAGTACCCGGAGCCCTAGGGCTCCGTCAATTCCCGAAGTTCATGGGCTCATCTGAAATATCTGATGACCTCTTATTGGCGTCATAGGATTCTCACGCAACGCCCACTATGAAGATATGTTTGCGCCCCTCGTATCTAAGCTGTAGTCCGGCGCAGCGAGGATTACTATTTTGCGCCTCATCCACAGCACCCACGGGAGGTATAAAGCCTCCACCCCACCCCTTCTCTTCCTCCATCATTCATTCATACCTTTCTCATTTGTACCGATGAACTTCGGCTTCAATCGCGGTGACAGACACAGGTCTGGGAGGCGGCAAACTACTGCTTCGGCTACTAGCTCTCTAGCAACAGGGAGACAGTCCTCTCCAGACGATAATTGGGAGTCACTCGACCTCTCGTCAACGGAATATGCGCGCATGCGCAAGGAAATGATGCAACTCATCAACGACCTGCGTTCATTGGGGCAGGTCAAAAACCGCAGTGGCTTCCGCATCGTTGACCCCATTTCACCAGTGCGGAGACAATGATGGACCTTCCTTCTATCGTTGTTATCGGCGGCCAGTCCGGTACGTATTGACAATGTGTGAGTTGAGTGCCGTTTTACTTTTACTCACTGTGACTCTACAGCCGGAAAAAGCTCTCTGGTCGAGGCAGTCAGTGGGGTAAGTCACACCGAATGTTTATCAAGCTATAGAGGAAGCCTAACAGTTCATACTAGGTGAATGTTCCTCGAGACAGTGGGACATGCACTCGGTGTGTCTGACGTTTTCCATCGTGTTATTGTCCTCAACTTCTAGACAGCTGTCCAATGGAATGCACAATGTCTAGCATTGCGACCACTTGGTCTTGCACGATCAAACTTCGCTTTGATTACGATTCATCCGGTCATTCTACTCACCAACAGAAGGAGATATCCTTCGGGGAGATCATCACTGACAGGAACGACGTGGATATCTGGCTCCGTCGTGCACAAGCAGCTATTCTCAATCCGGATCTCGACCCGAAAAGCTTTTACCAAAGGAACATACAGGATTTGAGGAGCCTCACTTCGCCCAACTCACTCAAGTTTTCACGCAACGTAGTCTCCATTTTCATTGAGGATCCCACCGCCACCGACTTGTCCTTTGTCGATTTACCTGGTTAGTACGGTATTCACACGTAAGTCTGTGCTGATTGTCTTCACAGGGTTAATACAAAACGAGGAGGAGGAAGTGGTCGAGCTGGTACGAAAACTCACCGAATCTTATATC
>MU130948.1:0-12120 GCA_015039435.1 Imleria badia
GTTGGATCCGGATACGGGGAGGCTAAGTACGTGTGTGAACGGGTACGTACTTCCACCCAGTGGAGATGGGACGACACCAACGTTGATTACGCTAGATCATCGTCAAGAGCGGTCTCCGCGCGACCTCGTTGCGCATCGGCCAGATCGCCGGGGGACCCAATGGATCGTGGGCAACGACAGATTGGGTGCCGATCATCGTCAAGTCCAGCATTGTTCTTGGTGCCTTCCCTATTTCCCATGGGGTAAGTGACGAGCCTCGTTGGTGGATCAATATTTGTTGAGACTAATATTATGACCACTAGGTGGTTTCTTGGATGCGTTCCGAAGACGTAGCAGCGTCGGTGTTGGATGTTGCATTCGCAGAGGATGCGCCGCAAGCGCTCAACATTGTCAACCCACAACGTCCACCCTGGGTGAAGATCATGTCGTCCATCCGAGATGCCGTTCTGGAGCGAAAGTCAGCATCACTGACCAGCGACGATGTGACGATGGTTTCGTTCGTGGACTGGGTCGTCCAGCTGGAGAAGAGAGCTTATAGCGCAACGCCAGAGGACCTCGTCAATATTGTGAGTGTTTCCTACAAGTGTTCGTATATGTTTGCGTGCAAACATTGATGTCGTCGTGTGTCAGCCTGCGATAAAATTACTCGATTTTTTCCGAGAGATGGCGAGGCATGAGGAGCTGACTCAAGCAGAGACCCAAGTAGGGGAAGTGGGTATGGTTGACTTTAGCACTTCAAATTCGCAACGGGTCAGCAAGACTGTGGCGCACATGCAACCTGTGGGGGACGTGGACGCCCATGCATGGGTCAATTACTGGTCCTCAGCAGGACTTTTCTGACCTGCCTATTGGCGCGTACTTGTATTTGATGGTGTATACCATTGTAGACCTTTGTATTACTTAATGTTCATGTATCTCATGTTGTCATAGACTCACAGCACTACTTACAATCGAAATCTAGTATTTCCAAGGAACATAACATTTTGGCATGAACCATCCTTCAAATACGAATGAGCAACTTGATGATCTTCTGATATGTGGCCCAGACAGAGCTGACGCGAGCGAATCTTCAGTAGAACTCTCTGCCTCAGGGGAATCAGTGCGGTGTTGATCCTCGGTCGGACAACACGGACCCGAGACCAGATCAAGACTCCGCGACTGCTTGTAGCCCATTGTGCTTGATAGGGGTGGAAGAGCATGACTACACAGGGAAATTGTCTTCTCGAGATTGCTCAGCTCCTCCAAGCACTCAAAATGAGTGAAGGGAAGGGTACCAGAGTTCGTAAGACGAGCGGGTTTGTGGGTGTGACCATGAAGAGTGAGGTCAACATTCAAAATTGGCTGGAAATGAGGGGTGAAGGAGTTTCCGAGGCTGCTACGATAGGCGGGTTTGTCAGGCTGACCATCTGTACTGAGGTCAACAGCATACCAGAGCGTCGAAATAGTGCGCTCGAGGCAACTCGACCCCCCAAAGCGCTTGAAATGAGTGATCAGGGAGCTTTCGAGGTTGCCAAGATAGGCGGGCCTGACAGGGTGACCATGAAGAGTCAACAGCATCCCTAGCCTCACTCAGCTTCCCGAGGTGTTTTCTGCCGTCGACAGTGATGAACACGGATGAACACGGATGAACACGGGGGTACAACATCCCAATCCAGGGGGACGAGGTAAACCATGGTGTGAATACCCAGACCCATGTGCGAATTTTGTCCTATTCACGAGCGTTTTCTGCATCGCGGTCTAATAGTTGTTCCATGAGTCCGAGTGCATCATGTGCTGTGCATGTTGCACAATACAAACCTTGTGCGAATAACAAAGTCAGTGATACTCTCAACCTAACCATCTTCCGTGCCGAGTTAGAAGTTCAAGTTGTTGATGTTACAGCCGTTTCGGAAGTTGTCAATGTACATAACTGAAGTTCAAGTTGCTGAGGCAGTTCTATTTGTTGTGGTTTTTTGCTCTGCATTTCCCGTCCGTTCACTGGAACTGCAATGACTCGGACGACCCGAAATGGGACTCCCTAAGGTAGCCGCCTTGCACGCCAAGGACAACTTGAAGGACCTCGCCACGCTTATTGACTACAAGCTGGCAGATGGCATCACAATCCCAAGGAGGTAGTACTAAGTCTTCCCATTCTCCAAGTAGTTTCGCTATACGCAACACACTGTCACCCAAGGATCTCGCCCCGCTCGACATCTACACGTCCGGCAATAACAAACTTGGTCGACCGTCTACCCCGATTCGGTCGCGTTCCCTTCACCATCCCATCAGTACACAAGAGCACAAACGCGTCTAGCTCTGGGCCAGGTGCTGTGCCAAGGTGAAACGGACGCTTCGTCGCTCGGACACGGCGGTGTTCGTGTCCTTTGGGATGACGCGTGGCTTGGCACCTCCTCAATCTTTGCCCCGATTCCGCGTTCGCGAAACAAGCTTGAGCGGCCAACAATCAGTCGAGCGCTGACTGATCAGTTCTGGCATCACGCTGGTAACCTAGCCACGCCTCCATCCATCATGATTAATTCTCGGTAAAATCACCTAGCCAAACTTTTGCATCACTCGAGAACAAGGGAGGGAGGTTCGGGGACGTCGGACACGGGACCACTTCGGATCAGGCTCAAAGCTGGTTTCAGAGGATCCGGGGAAGCTTTCTGAGACTATTCCCAACATACAGGCTGGCGAGACTTGGCATCGGATCCTAGAGGAATGAACATTGGACATCAATAGGTTTTGCATCGCGACTGGAGAACCTTTTGATCTGGAATTCCCATTTCAAGGGATTAACTCCAGGATGGCGTTGGCGATCAACAGAGCACCCGAGATGACCACACCGATCTTCCCATGAACACTCAACATAGGTCAAAAACTCATGTGGACACAACAGATTCACAGTGTTTCGGTCGATGACATCCAATGAATTCAAGGTGATATCTCCGTTGGCTATACATACAATGCAAGTCACCTTGGAAATGGCCATACGATGCCAAGAAGCCAGTCATGATACCATCATGTCACAACCACCTCGTTCAGAAGATGTGCTCTGAGTTCATTCTCCATTTGACGTCCATACAGGCCATGGTCCAAGTATAAAACCCGCCAGAATGTTTCTGGGTCAGTACGCTACCTCCACTGCTATCTAGTATCTCATCCTTGCATCTCTATCATGGTCCTACTTTGCTCTCGTTTAACCACAGCTCTTGCTGCCTTTTCTCTCCTTGGATCGTCCCTCGCTGTTCCGCTCGCAGACAAGCTGATGAGCCTCAGCCCGGATGCTCGTGACCTTTTGAAGCGCGCGACCCCCGCTGCGCCTAGGTTCGTTGTCTATGATGACGCCTGGGTCTCTCCCCTCCCGAATCCTCAAGAACTCAAGGTGAGTGGACGTTATGTTCACGCACATTACCACTCGCTGATGCCAATTGAATGCAGGGGTACAATGTCTAGTGAGTGATTGTCGTTGGGTATGTATACAGCCCAATTAACCAAGTCCCAGCGCTCTGTCCTTCTACAAGACTTCTGGGCCATCCGATATGGCTAAGGCGTGGCAAGACCTCTCAAAGCCAACGTACTTCCTACCTGGATGAGTACAACAAGGCGGGCATCTCGGTAATTGTGTCTGCATTCGGTGAGACCGATGCACCGACTTCATCGGGAACCAATGCTGTTGCCATTGCCGACAAAATCCCCTCCTGGGTGAAGGAGTATGGTCTTCACGGCGTCGATGTTGATTATGAAGTACTGCTTCAATTCGCTCTTCGTTCTATGACGGTGAACTGACGAGGACTGTCTGGGGGTGTTAGGATTTCAATGCATTCGACAGCTCTGCAGCTACCGCCGAGCCGTGGCTGATCTCCCTGACCCAGCAACTTCGGAAGAAGCTTCCTCAGGGAGAGTATATTCTCAGTCATGCCCGTGAGTGAAAGACCTCAGCGTGTGTAAGGCAGCAGCTAAAATTCAACCCACAGCCGTCGCTCCTTGGTTCTCTCCCAACATGTGGCACGGAGGAGGATACTTGCAAGTACACAAGAGTGTTGGCAATCTGATCGATTGGGTGCGTCGTGGCCTGTGCTGTATTGGATATTTAACTAATTACCTACCTCAGTACAACATTCAAGTATGCCCATTTTTCTATCATTCCCGGGGATACGCTGACGTACTTGTTCGATCGCGGATTTCCAGTTCTATAATCGTAAGTGGATGTCTCACTGTCCCAGTTTGACAAGTTCAACGTTCGTCCACAGAGAAAGAGTACACGACCTGCGAGGGCCTCCTTCACAAGTCCTCTTCGTCCTACCCTGAATCCTCTCTTTTCCAAATCTCTGCTAATGGTGTCGAGCTCGACAAGCTTGTGATCGGTAAGCCAGCGAAGCAGTCGGACGCCAACAACGGGTACATGACCACCGGCACACTCGCGGGTTGTGTATCCGAAGCTCATTCCTCTGGTTGGGGTAAGTTTGATGTCCTTCGTTTCCGGCGATGGTAAACTTAAGGTTGGCTTGTTATAGATGCTGGTGTGATGGTTTGGGAAGTACGTTGCAAATTATTGTCGCTTCCGTCGGATTGTGCTGACATATTTTTTGATAGTATCCTGATGCGCCATCCAGCTGGATCACCTCCGTCCGTGGCAGCACCTTTTAAATAACAACTATGGAGCTACTCTTCCGATTTTCATTGAAATTATTTATTAGAGCACTACTACAGCTGTGAATCACAGTGCAGTATGTACCCTTTGGTCGTGTCGTTTCCCAGTATGCCTGGTAGCAAAATATTGTTATCCAGAACCTCCACGTTGTCGTCTCAATTGAGCAACTTGTACACGATCAGCGTGCGTCAGTCACACCTGGGCACGCACTTTGAAGTTCGAATGACACGACGCTGCTCAAAAGTTGAAGCCCGTAGTAGTAGTAGTACTTACTATAGGCGGATCGGAGTCGCTCAGCACATGTAGGTTCCTTCCGACCCACACGTCTATCGATCCTATTCCGTACGACGACCGTTCGAGAGAGCAGTGGTCATGACACGAGAACTACTGAGCTACCCATACCGCCACTCCCAGCCGTTCCTTCCAACTTGAAGGCTCTCAGGAGTCAGGACCATCATCCACTGTTCCGCTGAGCGCTCGAGTCGTCGTACATATTATGTATTACAGAACGGGTTTTCCCAAGGAGTCCGTTCAACCCGGCTGGCTCCAGTGGTAGGACGCTGACCGTAATGGCCGGGCTCGTATTAAAACCAACCGGACTGAACGGTCAGCTTAATTTAGTCACTCGGCGGCTTTTGATTGGAGGACGATATCGGTTCTTGACCGGGCCATTCGCGCTTATCGGACTCTGCGATCAATGCGAGTGGGTGTTGAGTCATAACGCAATGATAAGTGCGTTCCTTCGTCGCTTGCTCTGTCGTTCCTGCACAGATCAACCCCATAGTGTCCCTTGCACTGACTACTTACTTGATCGACAACATGGCACGACGCGACCGGCAACGCGGCGATCATCTCATCTCCATCCCGAGGATTCCACCGGTCAGGGCAAAGTTCAAGTTCATTATTTGTCAAGTCGACGACACAGATGGGCCTCCCCAGAGGTTCCTCTGAGCTTGTAGTACACTTGCTGCCCGTCCTGTTGGCCACCGCATTGCCAAGTTTGACTGAGCAGCCAGGGTTTAGCGGACAAATACTCTCGGCCAACTTGAATGGCGTCGACTGGGAACTCGACAAGGTTGTGATCGTCAAACGGCTCAGAGACCAACAATGGGTGGATGACCACCGGCAAACTTGCTGGGTGTGTCCGAACTTCGAAGTTCATGCCTGTGGTTGAGGCACGTGTGATTACTGGGTCTCCATTACTATAGAGATGGTAAACCAATGTCGTGTCGTTTTCCTAGTACGCCTGGTTGGTAACAAATAGTGTGATCGAGCCAATGCCGTGTCCAATGTCCATTGAGCAAGTTGTAGACGGTCAGAGAGGTAATCAACTCATGGATTCCCATGTGTCGGAACCCGGATCCGCCGGGTTGCTCACAGTCAAAGTACCTTCAACAAGTTGGAGATCAAACAAACTTTCATGTGCTGATGTTCAAGTTCCAGTTCCAGATATCTTTGAATCATAACAAGGCAGCAGAATGCGATGTAAGCTCAGCCGACACGTGGCAACACTGGCGACGATACACACGCGCCCATATCAGGTCACCATCCTCAAAGTCCCTCACCTTCCGACTCAGAGGGACCAGACACAAGGATCTTTTGAAAAAAGGGTAAAAAGTGGCATCATCATAGAATACTTCATACGGGTCGCAACGAGTCAAATCTAGAGTATAGACAAAGGACATGAACCGACGACCGCGACGAAAGTTGCCTGGAGTCGAAGATCGTAAACCAAGACAGATGCTCCAGCCAATAAAAAAATTATCACATTTCGCGTGGCCGGGGACATGTCATACAAAAGGTAAAAAAAGACGACGAAAGCAAACCAAGAAGGATGCAGAAAAAGACATACAGCTGCAAGGGATGTAGCGTCAACAAGGGAGGGCAGAGGATGGGACTACGGGTATTGGGACACGGGATGGAAAAAGGGTGAGACTACAGATCACTGACAGGGATAATAATAGGTGGTGATGTACATTTTTCTGCAAAAAAGTTCTTAATGATGGGAATAACAGGGCGATATTCCGCTGATCCTCTTTCAGAATATGTTGCATCTCGCGTGATTATTCCTGAGAGGTGTTCAGCGTACGACACGGATGATCCGAGATCAGGACTCACCGCGTTTTCAGCGATGGCTTCCGCTTCGGGTTCCTCTGCGATCGGCTCAGCTGGTGCGGGTGCAACATTCTCATCCGTGGGTGCATCCACCTTATAACTCGTCATGGTCTGTACAGCTTTGTGGCGATAACGCATCTCACCTTGGATGTAGGTTTCCTTGAGCCAGCTCTTGATGCAGGTTTCCTGGCAATCGATGCCGGTTTGGCAGACGCCCGTGATGAAGGCTTTGCGGCCTTTGATACGGGTTTCTCAGATGGGGCCTTGGAGGCGGGTTTGGCGGCTGCGGGCTTGGATTCAGGCTTGGCAGCAACCTTGGAGACCGGCTTTGATTCAGGTTTGGCCTGTCATGCGACCAGAACAGGTGAGCTGCCACATCCCCCCTGCAAACGAGGGACCCGAACGCACCTTTTTAGACGGCGGGGCCTCTTCGGCCTGGGCGGCGGGAGGTTCGGCGGACTCCTCCGCGTCCTTGTCCGTAGAGGTGCGCTTCTTACCTCTGGTGGACTTTGGCTTGGATGCCTCGGCGGTATCATCGGCTGGTTCTTTCTCCCCACCATCTTTTTCGTCGGCGGGCTTGCCTTTCTTTACGCGCGGTTTGGCGGCCTTCTTTGGCGGAGCTTCGACCTTTGGTTGGTCTTTTATGCGTGAAGAGCGGCGTGGCTCTGCCTGAGCATATGTGGCGGCGGGTGCTGCAGCTTTACGAGGCATCGCGGTGGAGGGATATGTGGGGGGAAGAGTGTAAAGGAGACGCGCTTGACCCTATTACGAACTTTATCAATGTCCCATATGGGATCAACAAACAAAACTCGGTCACGTGAGTCCAGTGCGCGTACACATGCACAAACAAACACCGTATCATTCTGCGCACGGATCCTTGCAATTACAACACTACATGCTACAGCAACGCAAGCAAATGCTCGGCACCGGTCACCTCGACGCTGCTCGGGTTCACTTCGACCTAGGGCGGTGATGAGCCAAGGAACGAGGAACTCAGACTGGACGAACCCGAATGTGTTTGACCACCAAATCGTCCAAGATCAATGCATAGCGGTTGGTGCGGACACCGAGGCCTTTAGCGGACAGGTCGAGGGAAAGTCCGATCGATTTGGACCAATCTGCGTCCGTATCAGTGAGGGCGACGATCTGATACACCATGAGGGACGTTTCATGTGCGATCTGGGGTTGCATTCACCTTGTCCTTGAGACCCTCGACGCGGGCCCATCCGCTCAACACAAACGGATCGTTTGCCGCGATCACTGCGACGACGTCGATGCCTTTGGCTTTGAACTGGTCATATTTTTTGACGTAGCCAGGGAGGTGGTTCGCATGGCAGGTTGGCTATGGGGGACGTTGAGTGGCAGAAGAGGCGATCGGACATGATCGCACCGTAAACGCGCCGGGAACGGCAAACACGACAACTTTCTTTCCAGCCCACTCTTTGGCGATGTCGTAATTGGCGACTGGGAATATAGTGAGATGCTCATAACGAACGGACTGAGGGGTAACACGTACCAGTTCCACAAGCAGACTGTTCGATCGGATCTATGAGTAGGTGATCTTGATAAGCTGGCACCACTTACCAGATCGTCAAGCTCGGGAGTGTAGGGGACGTAGGGAAAATCAGCGACCGGGACTTTTTCACCAGCTGAGATGGTCATACTTGAAGAGAAGTGTGGGGGAAACCGGTCACTTCACTTAGTAAGTGTTGGCGGTATTATTCATCACTGATGGCGCGATAACATCAGCGCTCAAGCGCTCACATGTCACTCTGTGTGCGTGGTGTGAGAGGAAAGACTAGATTGCATGCAAGGGAGTCTACGTGACATGGAGAAGACTACTAGTATGACTATGTGAGAGGGACAGACTCGATGGCCAGCAGAAGCATGGTCCATTTTCCGTCCGGTCCGGGAGCCGATATGCGTACCGCCTCGCAAGTCATGGGAAGGGCACGTAACGATAGCACTGGGCGGGGACAATTATGTGGAAGTTGTTGACTTTGAGCTTCGTGGACGCATTGGAGGCAAAGTCAGACCGGACTTGAAAACTTGGGTGACATCTGCCATGGCGAAAGGAAATGGAATATTGGGAAAGGTTGGGCGGAGGGGTGCAACGAACGACATTAATGACACAGCGGTAGGGGAAGAAGATCCACGCCACTTACATCGCTCTTCCGAGGATAGGCACCCATTGCATTCTGTGACTACCAGTGCGTTCAACGCCAGTCGTTTGGAGCCACTCGGGTCTCTCCGGGACACTTAAGAGCAGTGGTGACTAGGAAATCAAACGGTTTGATGTGTTTGAAGGTGTTTGACAATCAAATTTTTCACGATCATCCACACTCAGTATACTTACTGTACAGGTAAGAGTGTCGTCTTGGATGTAAGCTATGTACCCCGCTGGATTTGCTTTCCTTGCTTTCTTCTCGCCATCGTATCGCTGTGTCGCTGTAAGTCATCTTGCTGTACAAGTTTTTCAGTCGTCCCGCAGTAGCACGTCTCAGCTTCCGGAGAATGCCAAGTTACCAACACATTGGAGATGTGCGGCATTGTGCATGTGCCGGACGACTGACGGCGCGACCGGGAAGTCACCGCGAGCAACTAGGGACGGCAGAGTCACTGACATCGATCACGAACTCGATATCTTCAATCAGACTCTTGGGTCTGCCTGGGACAGCGACAACTTGAAGCACCGAGTTGCGGGCGAGTCACACAAGTCATCAGCATCAGTCGAGTCACCACCACGAGCCAAGTGGGGACCGTTGAAATCGAACGATAGGATACCAAGTGAAGAGTCGCGACAGGGCTCGCAGTAAACTTGAAAGGAGTGACGGGCGACGAACTCACGAGTGGAGATGGATGACGGACGAGACAGTCAAGTGGTCACGAGACCAACAAATCACACCCACCGAGGGCTGAGAGTGGCCAAAGAACAGCGTGTCAGAGTTTAACGACGCCTAGACTACCAGTCCGTGACGAAGGACCCATCTACATGGCTCTGGCAGCGTAGGCGCGATCGAGAAAGTCATTGCGCTATCGCCTGATTCGCCGAGATGATAATGATACATTTCAGAATGAAGACATCAATCTATCACTTGAGAGGCATACGACACGGAGGTAGTAAAAGAAATATGTCCACCTAATTATTTCAAAGACCTACATGTATGAACGGAAGCCAAGTATGAAACGGTGTTTTGCGACGATCTCGAAGACGCCCAACGGCTTCCTGCAGCGCTCGTGCAGCCTCCCGATGGTTCGGCCTTGTGTGGTTCCGAAATAGTTGCGTGTACACGTCCCATGCCACCTCCGGCGCAAGCTTATCACTGATTGACCACATCGTACCAATGACTCCCCCGTAACCCGCAAACAACATCCCCGCTGCGATATGGATGGCCTCATCAGAGAGACGCTCGTCACCCATCGCCGTCTGGCATGCAGAGAGAAAGGCAAGCCCGCCATGGGGACGTGACAACGCGATGATGTCAGACACTTTCAAGCGGCGTCGATCGGCGAGACAAAGACCACTCTCGGTCCGATTCACGGGATCTTGGATTCCGTGGCATGCAAAATGAACCCAGTCCGCTTGCTTCAGTAGGTCAAGTACTTCCTCGACTGTGCCGACGGACGATTCCAGGAGGATGGTTTGTGCAGAAGGAGATTTCCTAATTATCTTCCTGATGTGTTCCAACTCGATGGCCACACCCGAAAGGTGGGGCAGACCATCTGACGGCGGCTGACGGACAGCAAGGAGTCGGAGATCACCGCTAGGCGCGGCAGCAGGATTAAGAGGCAAGGCTAGAATGGCAAGAGTAGGGACGTATGATGAGACGACGAAATCGGACACTTTGTGGCAAGGTTCCGAATGCTGGGTGCCATAGAGCCCGGCTGCATGGATAGGAAGAAAGACGAAGGGACCAGTCGGACACCAAAAAATACGCGATAGCTCGGCAGGAGTCTGTTCAGAGATGGAGGGACACATCAGGCATGAACTCAAGTGATATGACATGACGTACTGAGAAAGCCAAAGTATCCAGGACGGGTTTGACGACCCCAGTCCACAGGGTGGATAAGAGAGATTCCCAGCTGACGCCACGTAGTGGCGCAGGATCCCCCTTCCTGTCGTCAGAGCGAGCATGACCAAGCAGCTTCTCCAGCATGTTCTGAAAACCTGCAGATCGCTGGAAAGTGAAGGTGGGAAGCGGGACATGAATTACATGATCCAGGTCAGAAAGAATGATCAATGCATCGCAACGGTTTTTGGCAGCATTGAGTATGACCACGGGTCCAGAATGTGCTGAGGTTCGGAGCCGAGAGAACTCTTTGTGTAGGAGGAACTGCTCGAAACCAGGAATGCATCGGATCTCCTGAAGCAGCTTGTCTCGCTTGATCGCCAGCATACGGTGTGTGTCAGCCTCTTGTTGTAAGGTCTCTGTCGCACGATGTGTTGCACTTGACGTTTGTTCCGAGAGTGCTGAGGATTTTTCGCGTGTGGCGCTAGCATGCTCCAATGTGGCAGAGAGTTCGCGAAGTCCTTGAGCATGATCTGGATAAGTAACCGATAATTCTTCGTATGAGCTGCGAAGCTGAAATAGCTCCCCCCAAACGATGGAGCGGCCTTGTTCGAGCCACTCCACAGCAGTTTCCGGGAGTCCCGAATCCAAAGCTGCGGCAGCCGCCTCCCGCACCATATCAGCACCTCGACCGAGTTCATCATAACGGTGTGAAAGAGAAAGACCGATCCAGGCGAGTTCGGGAAGGAGGCCAATGGCAGCAGAATATGCACGGAGGAGAGAGTGATGAGGCTTCTGCTGAGCACATGATATCCAATTCTTTGATGCCTGAAATCGAACCTTGATGGGACCAGTGGAGGCGGAAGCAGCACACGAATATAAGAAAGTTGCATCTTCGAGGTTGCTCGGGCCGCCAATGCGCTCAAAACGAGCTCGAAATGCGTTCCCGAGGTTGTTGAGCCAACGCGGGTTGTCAGAGTGACCATGAGGAGTGAGGTCAACAGCATCCCTGAACCTCGTCATTGCGTCCTCGAGATCACCGAGCTCCCCGATGCGCTCAAAACGAGTGAGAAAGGCGTTACCGAGGCAGTTAAGGCGACCCGGTTTGGCAGGGTGAGCATGAGGAGTGAGGTCAACAGCATCCCTCTGCCTCGAAATTGCGTTATCGAGATCACTGAGCTCTCCGATGTGCTCAAAACGAGTGAGAAAGGCGGTGCCGAGGTTGTTAAGACAGGTGAGTTTGTCAGGGTGAGCATGACGAGTGAGGTCAACAGCATCCCTGAGCCTCGTAATTCCGTCCTCGAGATCACTGAGCCCCCCAATGCGCTCGAAACGAACTCGAAAGGCGCTGCCGAGGTTGTT
>MU130948.1:13362-26063 GCA_015039435.1 Imleria badia
TCGAGATCACTGGGCTCCCCGATGCGCTGAAAACGAATGAGAAAGGCCATGCCGATGTTGTTAAGACGACCCGGCTTGTCAGGGTGAGCATGAGGAGTGAGGTCAATAGCCTCCCTCTGCCTCGAAATTCCGTTCTCGAAATCACTGAGCTCCCCAATGCGCTGAAAACGAGTGAGAAAGGCGTTGCCGAGGTTGCTAAGACACCCCGGCTTGTCAGGGTGAGCATGAGGAGTGAGGTCAACAGCATCCCTGAGCCTCGAAATTGCGTTTTCGAGATCGTTGAGCTCCCCGAAGTGGTCGAATCGAAACCTTAATGCCAAACCGAGAGTCCCTAGTCTTGCAAGGTACTGGTGATCCCAAGCCGACGTAGACCTGACCAATTCCTCCAAAAGTGTGATTGCCCCCTGCAGGTCAGCTGTATCACCGAACCGTTGGAAGTGGTCCAACAACTGCACACTTAAACTCCATGGGTCCTCATCTTGGAACCGTGCAGCTGAATTGTCCTCCACCGATAACTGGCCATCTTCCGGAACAGGGCCCGGGCCCACCCTACGACTGGCATGCAATTGAAGCATGAAAGCCGCAGCTCGCCTTTCATGACTCTCTGTAGAGCTGAGCTCAATCGCCTCATTCAGCAATGCCTCAGCCCGTTCTCCCTCGACTTTATCCCTCCGCTTGTCCAATCGCGCTAAATGCACCGCGGCCGCGACAAGTGCGCTGCTATACAAGCCAAGAGGGATGTCGAGAGTGGCATCGGCGTCCTCGACCTGACAAAGGATGAATTTTGCCATCGCCAGGTTTGACTGAGCAGCCGCGCGACAAGGATGGTCCAGCGGACACATACTGAGCGCCCGCTCAAACTGTTCAATTGAATGCCCCAGATCCTGTATTTCCTCGTGCTTTCGGTATCGTGAGAGAGTGCTGTGACCTTGGTTTGTTGTGTCTTCCAGCTCGCCTCGGGATTCTGTGCCTGACTATGGGGATATAGTGATTAACGAGGATCGTGTTGACCCAATTCACCCACGTACACGATGGGGGTCAAGTACCCTCGGCGTTGATGAATCACTGTTCCCGCACTTTCGCTGTTCGACAGTGATCAAAACCGATGAACATGGAGATACGACGTCCCCATCCTTTGGGGAAAGAATAAACGCTGCCGTGTTCACCACGTGAGTACCCAGACCATTGTACAACACCCTGTCTCACTCACGAAGGTGTTTTGCACTGTGGTCCAACAGTTGTTCTACGGTGATTGTTAGATTTCGCAGCTGTTCCCAGGCACCTGACATGGGCTGGAACTCGAAGGATGCATTAACCTCAACGCGAACGGTGACTGAGAGATCTGACGGTCTGCTCAACCATATTAGGACTAACCCTGCTGGTGAAGGGGGATCTTACATTGGGATCGGCTCGTCCCATGTAATGACATTGTCATCCACCGATGAATACTTATTTTCGGTTTTCCATTCAAGGCCACTATGATGCACCACGGCGTAAAATCCGGCTGGGATTTGTCTAAGGCCAAGAGCGACATCTGTTACTTGAATACCTACCCTGCTGTTAGTAATTTGGTAAACCAAAGTGTGGTTCATACTCGTAATGATCGTCTCTTCATTCTCGTCTGTGCGTGTTGCACCGTCAGGACGTTCTGGGGAGGGGGTGCTAGGCGCTTGTGTGTTGTGCTGCCGGACCCGTCGGTTGATAAACTATAAGCAAGGAATGGAACTCACATGAGCACCAGATGTCCCTGATGTTTGTGGCCGTTGCCTTATTTTGCTAACACTGCAGTCCATCGTTAGATAGAGCAGAAACCCGGGGTGTTGAAATATACAGGGAGGGACGAACCTGTGGCGCTTTTTAAGTCCATGCTCGCGACCACAGCATGTCGCGTTTTCTCCGCCTGTCGTGGAACAACCCTCAAAGTTTGCTTCTTAAAGTTGAGAGCAGCGTGCATTCATGGTGAACTAAATGACGGTCGCAGCACTGCATTGGATACGATGCCGATCAACAACTGGCGCAAGGTCAGTACAACGGCTATGCAAATGAGCCTGACTGATACCGCTCCGCCCAGATCGGTCTGGCACTGGCGTCTTACGGTTGTTGTGTCGAGCCCCTCCTTGCTGATCATCGCCGCTCTCTTCTGGTCTGGCATTCTATTACCATGTCTTATCCTCCCGTCGCATTTCCTCCTCCGCTGCCCCTCGTCCGTTTTCCCAAAAAGCTCAGCAAAGTTTTGGGCGACGTCCCTCGCGTGCCCGATGACGACATCCCACGTACGTCAGAATCTCTCTTTTCGCTTTCCCCACTTACCCTCCCACAGCTCTCCCCGATCTCACTCGCACCATCACAGACATAGAATCCACCTAGGGGAAACGCAAACTCACCCACCTCCCCCGCTCCTCAAATTCACCCCTTCTTCATCCTCATTTGATGCCCCCGACTCTCCCATGTCAACGTACCACCGCCGCGGTTCCGTGCTCTCCGTCGCATCCCCCATAATCTCCAACGCCGCATCCGGTTCCTCCACCTCGGACGCACCAACCTCGAGCGTCTGCGCCGCAAACTCGGGACTGATCCCCGCGACCGCCATCTTTCCCATCACCCCATCACCGCACGCACCGCACGGCCAAGACCTCCACTTCCACGGCCAAGCGCTCGCCCAACCAGACGACACGTGCTCCCTCGCGTTCTCGATCAGACGAGAGCATACGCACGGTCGCTCCGTCCGCGCATACGCGTCCACTCACCCCACGCACCCGAGACGCGACAGAAGCATCTCTATCAAATGGGTCCACTCCCACCCGTCTCACCCGTTCGACCCATCCCCGCCCACCTCGCTCCATCGCCACGCGCACGTTGCGAAGACGACACCGCAGGCTCCAAAATCGGCTGGGCAGACTTCAAGGCGGCAATGCGCGCCAAGCCGGAGGGGAGGATTGCGAACCGGGGGAGATGGTCGAGATGGTGGTAGACGCATCGATCGTCTTGCTTTTTTTTTCTTTTTCCTCGTCCCTGCTTTCGCTGTTACTTTGTTTGCTTTTCACGGTTTGCTGTGTACGTGGCCACCAGAGGGTCGGGTTCCCTACTCGTGCTGGCCATGTATGCGCGCCGCCTCGACACCGGCATCAGATATTCACGTTTACGTTCTTGGCACCCACCACAACACACGCACGCTCCCCGGTCGAGAGATATGCCACCGCACGCGATGAAAAGAAACCCTATATGCGCAATGACGCCTATTCAGACGAGTATGAACAACAAATGGTGATGTCGTCATAATACTTCATGTACCTCGCTCGATATGCTTTCCTCGCCATCGTCGCATTCGCTCTATTTAATACTACCACTGTATTATCTGTGCTATCGCCTTTCAACGCGTCTGAATCCTGTGCGTGACTTGTTGACGGGAGTCTTGACCTGCCGAAGAGCACCGCTGAACCATGTCCTCCGCTCTCGTCCAGCAGCGTCACAGCTCAAGCGCTCACGAGGCGCCGTGCGATCGCTTCTTGCGTCCCCCCGTTGAAAAGGCAGAAGGCTGTGCCCGAGCAGACGTGCTCGTTGAGGCTGCGGACGTCCTTGATCGGCGAACACACATACAATGTCCACCGCTTGAGGGAATGGACGGATCGAGCATGTGTTGAGGCGTAATCCAGATCGATAAAACGGTCACCTCGTACATCCCACCTGATGATGGACGCGGAGGGGCATCCGGACTGAACGAGGTGACGCAGATCCGAAACCATTACTCGTGAGCGGGTTATAGGACACTATAGCCTGGAGTCCTGGACAACTGACTGCAACAGCCAACAAGTCTAAAGTATGCCAGTTATCTCGTTAGCCACCAGTATTCAGGGTAGGAGGAGATTACTTGGAGCTTTCAAATTGCTTACACAGTCGGATAGATTGGTTGTTTCGTGAGTCACCGTAACATCTGCGATTTTGCACCGTGGTTCGAGGCAAACCCGCCTCTTTCATCCCTTGTCGTCGATCAATGTCTGGCATCGTCCTTGCTGCCCGTGCCACGAAGGGACTTAGGCGTTCGGGCGCTTTCGCGAGGGGGAACTGTACTGACCATGTCGAGAGTACATGAATCTTATATACAGGTTGAAACAAAGGATTAGTACAAGTGGTGAGTCGGCGTGAGGTAGTATGAAGTTACTTACTGGGCGTGAGCTGTAGGACCGCCTCAGGTCATCGTGGCGCGTAACGATACCACTGAGTGGGGGGCAATTCATGTACTAGTAGAACTTGTTGACTTTGAGCTTCCTTGTGTTCTTTCCTGGAGTCGACTTCTTCTTGTTCTTCTCTGTCTCTTCACCCCTTCCAGAGGCACCGGGCTGCTGCATCCCAGGCAGGGGCATTTAACCGCCTGCGCTACGTCCTTGTTCACCGGGGTTGTTCATGATAGCTTCGGGCTGGCAAAGTTTGGCCGGGCTTGTAAACTTGGGTGACGATCAAATTTTCCATGATCAATCCACACTCGGTGGGTACCACTTACGAGTGTGCAAGTAAGAGTGACGTCTGGGATTCTTTCACTGACTGCAATGGGTGTGATGGAAAAGTGGACGAGAGTGGGAGAGAGTGTCGCAAGGCCAATACGCGTAACTTATTTATGGTTGATCAGTAGGCACCAGCCATCGAGTTGGCAGTCAATATTAATTACATAGCGGATTAGTCATTCTATGACCACCTTGTTCACTTACTTGCATGCTGCCCTTTCCTGACATTGGGCTCGGCCATGGTTCCGGATCAAGCCTCCCATTACCCGTCCTCGAGCTTGCAGGCATCTCCACCATCATCGCTGTAGTCGTCAGCACCATATCGATATGGCTCCAGCTGCGAAACTACAGAAAACCGCTCCTCCAGCGGTACGCCTCCTTTCTTTGTACTCCTTCTCCGTCGACACCCATGCTCTGGTTTCCAGAATGGTTGTGCGCATAATGGTCATGGTGCCGTTATACGCAGTGTCTTCATTCATTTCGCTCTTCTCCTTGGAGGCAGCCTTCTTCATTGACGCCATACGTGACATTTACGAGGTGCGCGGCCTCTATCGATCCACCCATGGCCTCGTTTACTCATGATGTTTATGGCAGGCTTTTGTCATATACTGTTTCTTTGTCCTCCTTCTCGACTATCTTGGTGGCGAGCGGTCTCTCCTTATCCTCTTGCACGGTCGACCGCCAATCCCATCCGTCTTTCCCGTCAGTCTATGGCGCAGCGAGATTGACTCAAGTGATCCGTATACATTCCTCTTCCTCAAACGAGGCATTCTGCGTACGGTGGTTGCTCCATTTCTCCATCCCTCTGTGCTGACTTGCAACTATGCTCAGAATATGTACAAGTCAAGCCTCTTCTTGCGCTTGCAAGTTTGATCATGAAAGCTACCGGTACCTATAATGAAGGCGACTTTCGCGCTCGCAGTGGATATTTGTACGTGTCCCTCGTGTACAACATTTCTATATGTCTCGCACTTTGGTGTCTTGCCGTATTCTGGATGTGTGTTCACCAAGACCTGAAGCCTTTCCGGTAAGCACCTCTCTCTTTGTACACTTTAATGTGCATGATTGACGCCTTTGTGAAGGCCTGTCCCTAAATTCCTTTGTGTCAAAGGCATCCTCTTCTTCTCATTTTGGCAATCTATCGCCGTTTCCTTCCTCGTTGCAGTGGGCGTCATCACGCGCCTCGGACCCTACACCGACAGCGAACACATTTCCCTTGGTCTCACCGACACCCTCATATGCATCGAAATGCCCTTTTTCGCCGCCGCCCACATGTATGCCTTCTCCTACCGCGACTTTACCGCACCGCCCGCTTCTGCAGTCGGCGGAGGCCGTTCTCCGATCTACGTTGCCCGCATAACCCTTACGTATGCTCTCCGAGACGCATTTGGCCTCAAGGACCTCGTCGAGGACATGCGCACCACGCTCCGCGGGGAAGGTATCAATTACCGTGCGTTCGAACCGAGCGAGGGCGGGATGCACATCGGTGCGGCGAGGGACCGTCGGATCCGTGCTGGGCTACGCTACGCTGCCGGTGGCAAGCGCAAGTACTGGTTGCCCGAAGTACACGGGGACGGCCACCCCGAAAGCGACAGCGACATCATTGCCCCCTTGTTTGCCGCGGACGCCGAGGACGTGGTGCACGATGCGCCGGACATGCAGTACCGGCGTGGTGGGGCTCGGATACCGGGGGATGACGTTGATGTGGAAGACGACGACGAGTATGCGTTGACATTTAGCGATGCGTTGGCGGGTCCCGAGGGTGCGGACGAGATCTTGTATGAAAATTCTAAAAGGTATTTGTTTGGTGATTACTTGTATCCGGTGGTGGACGTGAGCTCGGAGGAAGCGCGTCGCGCGATGTGGGACGAGGAGGAGAGGGTCGTGCGAGAGATTACGTCGGGCGGATTTGGCAGGAACGAGGGGGCGCCTTCTGGGTATGGTGCCACGCAAAACGGGAAAAGGCAGGCGAGGCCATACGACGACGGGGGTGGTCACGATGACCGCCGTTTGTCTTCGCGCATGCCACAAACCCCTTCTCCGCCACGCTCACGCAAGATTTCTGAGTGTCCGCCGATGACGGCTGGTAGCCGATCGTCTTCACATTCACATTCGCCCTCTCAAATCGCATCTCGGTTGCATCTCCCGCACCTTCCTCACCTCCTTTCTTCCTCCTCCGCTTCCACTTCCTCGTCGCCGCCGCGGGTATTGAAACGAACGTCGCGCACGCCGCTCGTCGAAGAGGACGCGGTAGATCTGGTTGTTCCGGCGCTACAGGTGCCATCGACGTCAGGGGGACCGCATTCGCCGGTGCTGATCCGGGTGTGGGACGAGCTGGGGTCGGCTGTCTCGCCGATCTCGCCGGTTCGAACGGGGGTGGATGAGGACGAGCAGGTAGAGGGGCGGGCGGATGCGTCGGATGTACGGGAGGGCAGTGCGGCGGAGGAGCAGGAGGATGTAACGGTTGTGAGAGCGCAGACGCCGCCGGCGTATGCACGTGTGGATGCGTATGCGTACGGGATACCAGAGGAAGAGGAGGAGGATCATAATCCGTGGGCGTGATATACTCGGAAGCTTCGAAGGCTCGGGAGGAGTGGGTATACCCTACGTGGTTGGCATCGCACAGCTGTGTATTGTACGTCGCATAATTTATATTCGAGTTGTTTTATGCATAAGGTTCTGTTGTTATGCAGATTCAAATTATGGAGTGCTGGTCTGGCCAACGTCCCACTTGCAGTGCGACCAACGAGGTATGTATTTATTTTTATTAACACCTAAGCTGTATTTCGCGTAGTTAGCCAATCATCGTGCCCCCGTTCCTATCCCAAACAAAGGCCCTGCTATGAGCGAAACATCACACGACACTCCAGAGCGACTCCCTGAACTTTGAAACACCACTGCATTCCTAGTCTCCCGTAGGCAGCCCCCTAGGTAGGAAGGCAGTTGTCCCTACTTTTACCGCATTCCCAACCCCGTCCACTTTTGCACGAGCCGCACGTCTTCGAGCAGGAAGATGAGCACTGGCAGGACGACGCCGCAGGCGTACAAACACGTCTAATCCATTGAGCCTTGTCAATGCATGTTCGTGTTGCACTAAGACCAGGTAATTCCGTCCTCGCTGTGTGCTCGACGGACTCGACTCTGCGGTGACAGGTAGATAGTAGGACGATGGAGATGCCAGGGCATGGGGTGCACGAAATCCCAACACCCCCAGACAGTCCTCGTCAGTTCACCGTCATAGAACGAAGGGCGAATTGAAACAGTACTTCATAATCAACATCGACGCCGTGAAGACCATACTCCTTCACCCAGGAGATTTTGTCGGCAATGGCAACAGCATTGGTTCCCGATGAAGTCGGGTGCATTGGTCTCACTGAATGCAGAGACAATCACCGAGATTCGCTCCTTGTGGTACTCGTCCAGGTAGGAAGTACGTTGGCTTTGAGAGAGGTCTTGCTACGCCTTAGCCATGTCGGATGGCCCGGAAGTCATGTAGAAGGACAAAGCGCTGGAACTTGGTGAATTGGGCTGTATACATACCCAACGACAATCACTCATTAGACATTATACCCCTGCATTCAAGTGGCGTCAGCAAGAGACGATGTACGTGGACGTTACGTCCACTCACCTTGAGTTCTTGAGGAGACGGGAGGGGGGAGACCCAGGCATCGTCATAGACAACGAACCTAGGCGCAAGGGGGGTCGAGCGCTTCAAAAGGTCACGAGCATGTCGGGCCAGTATCAGAAAGCCTCGACGGGCATGGTGGCACCTTGGATCCCCTCTGAAACCAGCTTTGAGCCTGATCCGGAATGGCAGTGTGTCCGCCGTCCCCGAACCTCCCTCCCTTATTCTCGAGTTTGGCTAGATGATGTTTTATCGAGGATTGATCATGATCGATGGAGGCGTGGCCAGGGCTTATTGCATCGGAAGAGCCCGAACTTAATTATGTAAATGGTTAGCATCATCATTCGCAGAACAGTTACAAGGATGCACGCTGCTTCCACTTGAATGAGGCAACTTGATGGAAGTTTCTATTGGCACCAGGCACTGGCACACGAACTCCAACACGTGGAGAAACTGCAATTTGCTGTGGTAGTAGGGAGCATGGGCTTGAAAGCGCTACAGGTACGTTCCTCGCTACATACTTCAACCACCCAGTTTCCCGCACTACTAACCTACGATGGGCTGCTGTTTAAGCAGAAGAAAGAAACGACCACAATTACATTCTGAATCATCTGGTGCTCTGACTGTCGGCTTCCATACCTTGCTTCTAGTTTATTAACTGACACATCCTGCAGCACAACGCACAAGCACCCAGCATCTCTGACCCCTCCCCTGAATGTGCGGCGCAGGAGCAAGGGAAGGAGGAAACCCCTGGACCTGGGGGCCATGTGCCCTCTTACTCAGGCTCTGCAACGCACACAGGCGAGAACGAAGAAACGGTTATTACGAGTATGAAATTGATTTCTCTGCACGGCGTGCAAGTTTTCTAATGACAAAGTAGGTATCCGAGCGACAGATGTCGCTCTTGGCCTTCGACGAGTTCCCGCCGGCTTTTACGCTGTGGTACATCACGGTGGCCTTGAATGGAGAACCGAAATCAAACGTTCCTCGGTGAATGACGATGTCGTCGAATGGTGTGGGTCGATTCCAATGTGAGATTCCCCTCCTCGAACTGGGGTTATCCCTGACACAGTTCGCAGACCACCAGATCTGTCCGCTACTGTTTGTATTGAGGTCTATGCATCCTTTGAATTCCAGCCTATGTTGGGCGCTGGGGAACAGTTGCGAAAGTTAACAATTGTCGCGGAACAACTATTGGACCGCAGTGCAAAAGGCATTCGTGAGTGAGACAGAGTTTTGCACAGGGGTCTGGGGACTCACACCATGGCAGCGTTTACCCTCTTCCCAAAGGATGGGGACGTTGTATCCCCGTGTTCATTTATTTTGGTAATTGTGAAACGGCGGAAGTGTGAGAAGAGTGATCCATCGGCGTCGAGGGTCCTTGGCCCTGATCGCGTAAGTAGGCTACTTGTGTCAACACGATTCTCATTAATCGTGCATGTCCATAGTCAACGACAGAATCCCGAGGCGAGCTAGAAGACGCAACAAACCACGGCCACCACGCTCTCTCGCGTTACCGAAAGCACGGCGAAACACGGGATCTGGAACGATCTATCAGAGAGTTTGAGCGGGCTCTCAGTATTTGTCCGCTGGAACATCCTTGTCGTGCGGCTGCTCAGTCAAACCTGGCGATGGCGAAATTCATCCTCTGTCAAGTCAAGGACACGGATGCCGCTCTCGAGGTCCCTCTTAGTTTGTATCGGAATGCACTTGCTACCCGTCCTGTCGGCCATATTGACCGGCCTTTGACGTTGATTCAACTGGCCGCAGTGCATTTCGCGCGATTCGAAAAGCAGAGTGATGAAGTGGAGGGAGCACGGGCTGAGGAATTGTTGCATGAGACGATGGAGCTCAGCTGCACGGAGAGTCACGAAAACCAAGCTGCGACTTTCATGCTCCAACTGCATGCCGGACGTAGAGTGGGCCCTGTTATGGTGGATGGCCAATTATCGGTGGAGCAGGATTCGGCTTCACGCTTAACGGACGAGGACCCGTGGATTTTAAGTGACCAGTTGGTGCACCGTTTCGAACGGTTCGCTGACCTAGCCGACCTACAACAGGCAATCACACTATTGGAGGAATTGGTCAGGTCTACTTCGGTTTGGAATGACCGCCACCGCAGAGGACTAGCGCATCTCGGTGTGGCACTATCGTATCGATTCAATCGCCTTGGGAACCTGAGTGACCTGGAGGATGCAATTTCAAGGCTCAAGGATGCTGTTGACCTCACTCCCTATGGTCACCCTGACAAGCCCACTTGTCTTAGCAACCTGGGCGACACCATCCTGGCTCGTTTTCAGCGCCTCGGGGAGTTGAGAGACCTCGAGCGCGCAATTTCGACGCTCATGGATGCTGTTAATCTCACCCCTCATGGTCACCCTGACAAGCCTCGCCATCTCAACAACCTCGGCAACTCCTTCGTGGCTCGCTTCGAGCGCCTCGGGGAGCTAAGTGACCTCGAAGACGCAATTTCGAGGCACAAGGATGCTGTTGACCTTACTTCCAGTGGTCACCCTGAGAAGCCCACCTACCTTAGCAACCTCGGCGGCACCATCTTGGCTCGTTTTCCGTGCCTCGGGGAGTTGGGCGACCTCGAGCGCGCAGTCTCGACGCTCAGGGATGCTGTTGACCTCACCCCTCATGATCACCCTGATAAGCCTCGTCGTCTTAACAACCTCGGCAACTCCTTCGTGGCTCGCTTCGAGCGCCTAGGGAAGCTGAGTGACCTCGAGGACGCAATTTCGAGGCACAAGGATGCTGTTGACCTCACCCCTCATGGTCACCCTGACAAGCCCGGCCGTCTCAACAACCTCGGCAACACCTTCGTGGCTCGCTTCGAGCGCCTCGGGGAGCTGAGCGACCTCGAGGACGCAATTTTGAGGCACAGGGATGCTGTTGACCTCACCCCTCATGCTCACCGTGACAAGCCCGGCCATCTTAGCAGCCTCGGCCGCTCCCTCTTCATTCGTTTCGAGCACCTCGGGGAGCTAAGTGACCTTGATGACGCAATTTTGAGGCACAGGGATGCTGTTGACCTTGCTCCTCATGGCGACCCACGCAAGCCGACCTGTCTTAACAACCTCGGCAACTCTTTCAAAGCTCGTTTTGAGCGCCTCGGGGAGCTGAGCGACCTCGGGGATGCGATTTCGAGACTCAGGGATGCTGTTGACCTCACCCCTCATGGTCATCCTGGCAAGCCCAACCGTCTTAACGACCTTGGCAACTCCTTCGTGGCTCGCTTCAAGCGCCTTGGGGAGCTGAGTGACCTCGAAGACTCAATTTCGAGGCACAGGGATGCTGTCAACCTCACCCCTCATGATCACCATTACAAGCCCACCCATCTTAACAACCTTGGCAACTCCTTGTTCACTCGTTTCTGGCACTTCGGGGCGCTTAGTGACCTCGATATCGCAATATCGATGCACAGGGATGCTGTTAACCTTACTCCTCATGGTCACCGCGACAAATTCAGCCATCTTAACAACCTCGGCAGCTCCTTGAGAGCTCGTTTCGAGCGCCTCGGGGAGGTGAGTGACCTTGAGCATGCAATTTCGACGCTCAGGAATGCTGTTGACCTCACCCCTCATGGTCACCCCGACAAGCCGGCCTGTCTTAACAACCTCGGCTTCTCCTTGATCACTCGTTTCGCGCGCCTCAAGGAGCTGAGTGACCTCGAGGACGCAACTTCGAGGTATAGGGATGCTGTTGACCTCACCCCTCATGGTGACCCTAACAAGCCCGGCCGTCTTAACAACCTCGGCAACTCCCTCGTGGCTCGCTTCAAGCGCCTCGGGGAGCTGCGTGACCTCGAGGACGCAATTTTGATGCTTAGGGATGCTGTTGACCTCATCCCCCATGGTCACCCTGTCAAGCTGAACCTTCTGATCACCCTCGGCGACTCCTTCTTGACTCATTTTGAGCGCTTCGGGGAGCTGGGTAAGCTCGAGCAAGCAATTTCCTTGTATTTCCGTGCTGCTTCCGCTCCCACCGGCCCCATTAGGGTTCGATTTCATGCATCACAGGAATGGATATCATGTGCTGGGCGTATACGCCACCACTCTCTCCTCTCTGCATATTCTCTTTCCATTAGCCTCCTTCCTCAACTCGCATGGGTTGGCCTCTCTCTCACAGACCGTTACTATCAACTTACGCAAGATACCGATGTGGTACGGGCAGTCAAAATGCAGCGCATCGTATGACAGAGTCCTTGCAACAAGAGGCTGACAGACACCGTACGCTTGCGATTGAACGAGATAAACTACTCCAGGAGATTCGATGCCTTCCTGGTTTCGAGCAATTCCTCCTCCGCAAAAAGTTCTCTCAGCTCCGAGCTTCAGCCCACTCCGGACCGGTGGTCATACTCAACGCTGCCAAAAGCCGTTGCGATGCATTGATTATTCTTTCTGACCTGGATCATGTAATTCATGTCCCGCTTCCCACCTTCACTTTCCAGCGATCTGCAGGTCTTCAGAACATGATGGAGAAGCTGCTTGGTCATGCTCGCTCTGACGACAGGAAGGGGGATCCTGCGCCACTACGTGGCGTCAGCTGGGAATCTCTCTTATCCACCCTGTGGA